>JASDQU010712066.1:0-26131 GCA_032191745.1 Picea mariana | reverse complement strand
CAATAAGCTCCCTTCTAATCCTTTTCGATTTGCATAATGAAGTGATCTCCTTCGAGGTGTATTCTCCTCCATTATCTGTTCTTAATGTCTTGATATTCTTGTTCGTAAGGTTTTCTATTTCTACCTTGAATTCTTGGAACTCGCTGAATACTTCATCTTTTGATTTCAGTAGGTACAACCACATCTTTATTGAATAGTCATCTATGAAGATTATGTAGTAGAGAGATCCTCCTAGAGATTTGACTGGCATTGGACCGCAAACATCTGAGTGTATTAGATCTAGGATTTCCTTGGATCTGTTGTTGCTGCTTGGGAATGGTTTCTTGATATTCTTCTCAAGGCCACATCCTTTGCAAATTCCTTCATCTGTGGATTTCAATTCTGGTATTCCTTCAACCATTTTCCTAAGGAAAGTTAATGCTTGATAATTGTTATGAGCGTACCTTCTATGCCAAAGCTCATTAGGGTTGACTTTCTCATGTACTAGAGATTCTTCATTTCATTCTAGTAGTCTATATAGATTTCCTTCACGACTTCCAATAACCCTAGCATCCTCTATGTTGGAATTATTATGCCATGATAACACCTTTCCATCCATGAAGTCTATTATGTTTCCTTTGTCTTCTAAACATGATATTGATAAAAGATTCTTTTCTAAACTAGGTACATATAAAACATTGCTTAAGTGAACATGATTACCTGATTCCAACTTGACGGAGGCTTGTCCAAATCCTTCGACGGGGTAAGTTCTTTTGTCTCCAAGCTCCACTTTGTACGATGTTTTTCTCTCATTTGTATTTGAGAGTCTGGCTTGATCTCCCGTCATGTGCTTAGAAGCTCCACTATCGATTATCCACATATCATATTCAATCGTCTTGGTAAGTGCTGAGTAGTGTAAAAGACTAATTATTTCACACATGTCTTCGATTGACTGGTAACTGGTCATGCCTTGATCCAAAAATTCAACTTCATCATTTATGTATTCTGAGATATCCAAGAGGTGCATTGAGTTAGGGTGCATCTGACTATCTTCTTCTTGGGCGAGATGCTCCATCACAAGATGTTGGATCAGAGATTTAGGGTTTTTGCAACTACTTCTGCTAGTAACCCTAGCTGCAGTGTTTTTGGAAGTTGCTCCTGCTAGTAACCCTAGCGATAGTTCCTCAACGAGCTCAATATCTAGCGGCTATGCTTCCTTCCATCATTTTAGGATGACTGAAGGGGGTGTGGGCCCATAACCTATTAGAATATAGAATATTGTGCTCGTTTTACCATTGACAATACCCTCGTCACCCAACCACAAGCTGAAGCCACCCTTTGAGCACCTTGACCTTGACAGAGAAGAGAATCCTTGTAGCAATCTAATATCCAAGAGAGGCTAATGCACCAAGCAAGAATAGAACCCAATCTGATTAGATAATCCCACCCAGAGGCTAGCGCACGCCTTCCTAGAAACTTATGCACAAGCTTCAACTGCACCTGCACAGATCCAGTTCACTCTGCAACTGCTGAGATGAGAATAATGAGAACTCTCACCCTGTATTTATAGTAGTCTGGGCAGTTTAACTGGGGCTGAATTCTCATTCTGGGTATTAATAAATTCATATTAAATATATTTCTACAACCAACAACTTGTCTAGGGTTTCCTTCACTTCTTTGCTTCCTTCCGGAGTATTCTAATCTTGTCATAGGACACAATGGAGGTTCATACCTCTCGAAGCTACCATAATATTAACAATAATTACCACATGTATACCATGATCTCTCTTACGTTCCATAAAAATATTAGGGTATGAAATATCCCATAAAATAATTTATAGCAAAACTTTCAAGATGACCCGTTTTAAACGGATTTCAAGAGCATTCAGGAACCCTAAATTCCATAGTGTATATATCTGAAATCATAGAAAACTAGAATATAATATTTTTATCACATGTAAACCAATATCTCTCCTCTCTATATATAGAATATAAGGGTCTAAAACATCAATAGAAAATACGTTATAGAGAAAGTTCCAAGATGACTCGTTTGAAACTGATTTCAGAAGCATTCAGAAACCGTAACTTACACAAGGAATATCTCTGAATGTATAGAAAAATATAATATGATGTTCTTACCAAATTTACACCAATATGTATCCTCTATCTTTACAAAATTGCAGGGTCTACAACATCATATAAAATAAGTTATAGTGAAAGTGACAAGTTGACCTGTATTAAATTGATTTTAGGAGCATTCGAGAACCCTAAATTCCATAGGGCATATCTATGAAATCACATAGAAAATGAATATTATAGTTTTACCACATGTACACCAAAATATCTCCTCTATCTTTGCAAAATTTTAGGCTCTAAAACATCACAAAAAATAAGTTATAGCGAAAGTTCCAAGATGACATGTTTGAAATTGATTTCAGGAGCATTCGGGAACCCTAACTTCCACAAAGAATATCTATACAATTATAGAGAAACAACATATAATATTTTTACCACATGTACACCAATATCTATCCTCCATCTCTTCTGAATTGGAGGTTCTGAAACTTCCTAGATAAAATGTTATTGCGAAAATGCCAAGATGACATGTAATTGATTTTGCAAATCAATCTTTGCTAATCTATTTTTCACACACACACTTTCTCTCAATGTTTTCTCTTTTTATACTTTTTCATAACCCTTCATGAATGGACATGTCCCTTAATTAAATAATTAATTTCCAATACCATGGGAAAATACCCCAAACCATGGGAAAATTCCCCAAATCCATTGGTTTGAATACACCATTTCACTTTTTACTTTTTGACATGCACCCCTTTATTAATATACTTGTAGACCTATATATATAAATCAATATTGGAAATGTTGTGTGGATTGTATTTCCTTAATATGACATTAATGACATCATTAATCCATTTACATCAATGACAATAATTCCAACAATTGTCAACACCATCAAAAGACCTGGTGAAAAGGTTGAAGAACCGATGAGTGTACAAAACATGTTAAGGTCACTCCCCTTAAGATTTGATGCCAAAGTTTCTTCAATAGAAGAAATCAAGGATATTTTTTCATTAATAATGGATGAATTGCATGGGATCCTCATGGCGTATGAAATCAAGGAAAAGAAAGAAACTCCATCAAAGAAAGAAGAAACCTCCAAAGCCTCAAAGAATACAAATAATGGAGAGAATGAGTCAAGTGATAGCTTCGATAATGAATCAAATGTACATAAAGAACATTTTGTGAGAAAAATAAAAAAGGGATCTGGAAAATATAAAGGTAAGATTCCCTTTAAATGATTTAATTGTGGAAAATTAGGAAATTTTGTTGCTAAGTGTCCATATGGAAATGATGAAATCAGTGATGATGAAGAAGACCATAACATAAAGAAAGGGATAAAAGATCATGAACACAAAAAGAACCACAAATAGGACAAGTACGAAAATAAGAATAACTCTTCTAAGAAGAAGAAGAGTCTCTACTCAAAATGAGTTAGTGAATTTAAAAAAAAAAGAAGTGAAATAAGTTTGGATAGTGATAGAGAAGAAACTCTTTTTATGGAAATCGAAAACAAGATAGATGAAGAGAGAGAGAGATAAAGAAACAATGGATTCAGAAGAAGAGGAAAATGTTGAAACAGGTGGGGAAGTGTATCTTGAAGAACTCATGTGTGCCTTAAGAGAAATAAAGAATCTGAGGAAAAACAATTTGAAACAAAAGGAGCAACTGCAGAAATATGAAGAAGAGGATCATGATTCAAAAGCCAAAATGTCACAAAGCTTTGAAGAAACAAAAAAATACTATCATGAACCTAAAGGTTCAAATAGAAGAGGAAATAACAAATATTCCATTTCGAATCCGTTCTTATCTGAGTGAAACAATTCACCCTTTTATTTACACTCCGAAGAAAAATTATCGAAAAATATTTCTTTTCTTATATTGATTTCCATGTTGAAGAAAAAAGTTTGAAAAGATTCGGGGCATGGATTTGGAGCTTATCAATCAATGTTCAAAATATTGGGGAATTTGTACAGCTCCAATGAGAAGGGTATCGAAGAATACTCCCTTCCTCGGAAAAGTTCTATCTTGAGAAAATGAGCAATAAGTTAGCGGGTGAGTATTTGTTTTGCATATCATGGACCAATTGGTGTTAGCCAAGTCATAAAGTTGTCACGGTGTAAGCATAACATTTCAACACTTTATTGTATAATGCAAGGTACCTTGTGATGATGTGTATGGCCATGTCAAACCATGTGTCAAGCCAAGGATGGGTCCACATTTGTCGCTGTGAGATGGTTGGAGTGTTTGAGTGCAAGGTTGCACAAGGAATTTGAATTAATAGGGACCATAGATCTATCAGATCCATAGCGAGGAGATATAAACCATTGGTCGACACGTGAACGACATTCGATGACAACCGTAGATCTACATGGGTTCCACCTAATAATATTATGCAACATATACAAAGAAGGCTGGTCACATCAGTGACACATGTAAAACTATGAATGGTCCACAAAGGTGAAGGCCCAAGGGTCTAATAGCCCAGTGACCCGATGAACATGGAAACAAATTGAGGACTGAGATTAAACATGGCCCAAGGAAAAGATATGACAATTGTGATTTATATAGGAGAAATCAAATGGTCATTGTACATTGTAGTTATGTTATGTGGACATAATGAGATCAATGGATGAGATCAATATGGGATCCAAATGAGACGATTGTTGAGTGTCGAAGATGCATTGTGTAAGATTATATTGATTCAATGGGTAGTGAGAAGATCGATGGTCGAGATTTAAATTGGAGGAATATCCAATGGTTTTTGAGCAATTAAGAACTATAAGAAATACCATGCATTAGACAGGGAAGGAATTTTGAAGGATTTTGAGCACGATTTTTTATGAATATCTAGAGTTGACCTCACAAGTACAGGTTGTATTATGAGGAAAAATTATCGAATATTTGGAATCTATAAATTGCAAAGAAACAATCATTTTGAAATTGTCTACACGATGTAGGTGGTGTGGAGAAGTCAGGCTCTGAGGTTCGTGTGAAATCGTGGAATCCATGAAGATGTTATGAGGTTTGATGACACATAGGATGAAGCATGTTGGAGAGGTCTTATGAAACAAACTACGAATTACAAAGTTTACAGGGTGGTAGGGTGGATCAAGGAAGGAGATTGGTGTCTCCTACAGTTTGGTGCCTATGAACAATAATTATGTGGGTTGGTGCCCATTGGCTGATTTGGTGCTCAGCACGGGGATTGGTGTCCCCTACAATTTGGAGACTAGAAATATTATTGCAGATTGGTAGTTGTTGTAATTTGGTGCTTACAAATTTTATAAAGAAAGTTTTGTGGTTTTCCCCATTTGGGTTTCCACGTTAAATATCTATGTATTGTGAATTGCATGATTAATTGTTGGTAGATAACATATTTTGATTAAAAAAAGAAATTTTGGTAAAAGAAATTAATGAATATTATGTAATATTGATTCACCCCCATCTCAGTATTCCAACAAACATAAAGAACAAGGATTATGATATGGATTCCTACTTTCTTGGTATAGACATTAGGGTCAAAATGACATCTAGAAAATCCAATGTTAAGAAGAAAGTTGTCCATTTTGGCATACCAAGTTTGAGGAGCTTGCTTAAGATGATAAAGAGATTTCTTAAGAAAACAAACAAGGTTGGAGTCATTATGGACATAGTGAGGAGTTTGTTCCATGTAGATTCCTGCTTTCAAATCCCCATGCTAGAAGGTGGATTTAACATCCATATGATGGACCTCCCATTTATGTGACGTAACAAGGGAAAAGTTTTCAATATAGTCAATGCCTTCAAATTGATATAATCCTTTGGAAACTAACCAGGCCTCGTGTCTTTAAACACTTCCATCTGATGTGTACTTAGTTCTATACACTCATTTACCTCTAACAAGTTTGATTCCTTTTGGAAGAGGTAGAAGATCCCAATAATCGTACACCATTAAAGAGAGATATTCTTCATTCATTGTTGTGTCCCAATCTGTATGGCCTGAAGCTTCTATAAATGTGTTTGGATCATTAGTCATTGAAACTTGAGCCAGAATAGAAGACGCTCACTGGAACTATGAATATGTCTGACATTGATATGAAGGATCAATAGTAAGATCACCAACTACTTCTCGTGTTGAATGGACCCATTTGGGAAGCAGTGGTGTTTGTGCAGTTTCATATTCAATGGACTAATATGGAGGAAGGTGAGTAGACAAAGGTGGATTTTTATACTCATTGTCATCATATGAAGAAGAAGAAGAAACTATAGTTGGAACAGAAGATGGAACAAACACTAAATATGGATCACAGGATGAATATGGAACAAACATCGAATTAGGCTCATGGACCAAGAGATTTCGTCAAATTTAACATCTATTCTAATAATAATTTCATTGGAATAAGGTTGAAGAAATATGTAACCTCTGACATCTTCAAAATATCCAACAAAAATACACTTTTCACATTTAAGATGCAATTATTTCCTTTTCTCATCAAGAATGTGAGCCCATGCCACACTACTAAATACATGGAAGTAGCTTACATCTAGCTTAATTTTATTATATGGTTCTTCTGGTGTTATATTTTTTAAATCCTTTGTGGGAGTGCGATTTAATATGTAATTTGAATAGATAATGGATTCCACTCAATAATCAAGAATCAATTCTTTAGATTGGATCATGCAATTAGTCATTTCTTTTAATGTGCAATTGTTTCCCCCGACAACACCATTTTGTTGTGGTGTATATGGAACAATATGTTTCACTTGAATTCCCTATGCAGTGCAGTAACTTGTAAATTTATGTTTCACATGTTCACCTCCATTATTCGTTCTTAATATTTGAATTTGATGTCCATGTTGTTTTTCTACACGGGCCTTGTAGGCTAAAAACTTGTCAAAAACTTTGCTCTTAAGTTTTAAGATGAAAACCCAAGTGTGTCTAGAGAAATCGTTAATGAAAGTTAAGAAATACTTGCACCCAAAGAAAGAAGGAGAAGAAAGTGGACTACACAAGTCACTATGAACAAGATTCAAAGGGGTTGAGGTGTGTTAAGAGGCACGTTTGTCAAAATCATCCCAATGATGTTTGTTGAGAAAACAACCAACAAAAAAACCATATATGTAATAAATGAGAGGAAGACAAATAACCATATGTTGATTACATAGTTTTTTCAATGAGTGATATTTTATATGACCAAAACGCTCATGCTATATTTTTTTCAAGTCATCACTATGAGCAACAAAAACTGATGGAAAATATGATGACTGAAAGTTGTCAAACTTGTATAACCTAGTAATATCATAAAAAATTCTAGTTGCTAGGACATTCTTAGGATCTTTTAAATACTTGATTACGACTTGGTGAGGTGAAATATCTATGGTTTTACCTTCACCTGAATGAGTGATTTGATCCACTAATAGAAGGTTGTAGGAAAGACTTGGAACACATAATACATCATTGAAATGACAATTCTCTATGTGAACTATTACAAACCCTACAATGCTAAGAGATATGTCATCACCAACAAATATTTGTTTGGTGTTACATTAATTAAGAGAAGAAAATATGGTTTTATCCTTATCCATATGATAATATGCTCCAAAATTAATAAGGCATTCATCAAAACAAGAAGTATAATTTTCATTGAAGGAGAAACCAGAAGCAGAAAGTGCATGTCCATGAGAAGAAGAAGAAGAATCAATATTGATGTTGTGCTTCTTCTACAACTTCCATCTTTTTCAAACATTTAGACTCCACATGACCATCTCACTCACAAAATTTGCAATGGTTGTCAGTCTTTTTATTTTTGGATTTTTCTCCTTTGTCACCATTAGGAGCAGAATCTAGTTGAGAGAGTTTAGGACCCTTGTTTTCTTGTTGTTGTGGTGAGGATGTTGTTTCTTGGGATTGTTGGATTTATCTTTATGTTGGGACATTAAGTATTTATTGGATGTACCTGCAATGTTGATCAATCCAAGTTGCAAAACATTGTCTTTCTCTTGAATCAGAGAAAACAAAAAGACTGAAGAGAGGGTTCTTTATAATCACTCCCTAGAGATTCTCTGGTGGCATAAAAGGTAGATACAAAGACATAATATGCACTACCAAGAATAGAAATAATAACATATATGCATTGGTCATCCTTTGGATCTATTTTGTAGTCTATACATAAAATTCTAAGTGTTTTAAACTTATATAAATCATCTTCAATGCAAGGAAAATCATTGGGACTTAAAGTCATTAATGGATTCTCGACTTGGTGGGCTCGAATAATGATATTTTTACCAAACATAGCTTGAATATTTTCCCAAGGTTCATCAGGGTCATCAATTCCTTGAAGGTGAAACCTTAAATCAAGAGAGATGGACATTTTGATTAGTGAATGTTCTTCTTCATTCTTATTATCTCATTTGGATTTATTTTCAGGATTAGTGGGTTCTTCTTATTTTCCCAAGTTAACCAAGTATAATTCTTTACTTCTTAGTACATCCTCTATGTGGGATTTCCATGAAAAGTAGTTGGTACTAGTAAGAAAAATATCGCTTGGAGAATCCATACTAAAATATGCAGATAGTATGTATTCATAAGATGAAATGGATAGTCTACATGAAAATATCTCAAAACAATATCATGTTTAAAAAAAAACAGCACTCAAAATAGACTTCAGATGTGAAAGTTATGTCATTTTGAAAGAAGACATAAATGGTAACCAAAGAGCCACATGGAAAGTAGAAGTTGGTCCACATGGTGATGCTCCTCCTTATCTAAATTTTCTTGTAGACCCACTTTTACAAATAAGTTACTTATGAAGTGACCCACTTTTATAGAATAAGTGAGAATCATTTTTACAATGAAGTTACTTTGCAAATTAAAGTTGCATGCAAAAAGTAACTAAAAAGAAATATTAAAGCTACTTTATAATGATTTATTTTTATAATTTAAGTGAAATGAACTTTATAGTGAATGCATGAACATTTTCAAAAAGTAACAAAAAATAAACTTGAATTCATACCTCTTACTAAATAAAACAACTTTCAACCAAGTGATCTAGTGCAAAACACATTATAATCTTAATAAAGAGGATGGGTGGTGTTGTCGTTGTTGTTATTGTTATTTTCATTGTTTTTTTTGTTGTTGGAGCTCTTCCTTGAGGTGTGTGCTTAAAAAACCTTATTTTCATGCATTCACACACACAAAACATGTTTCTATGGATTTGAATGAAATGGTTGTATATTGGACAAACAAAATCCTTTTCGATTGAAACGAGAATCATTTCTAACTGGAAGAAGTACTCCAAAAGTAATGGAATAGTCTTCTCTGCCCAAAAATGTACACAAATAGAAGAAACCATAGATGCAACAAAACAGATTCAATATCTCGATCTACAACGAGATCAGGTCTTCAAATGTGCTTTGATACCATGTTTGACAACACAAGGTATTCCAACAGAGGATGAAGAAATTCAATAACTACTCACACAACCAAATCAAATATAAACACACCGATGTTTTTACGTGGTAAAACCCCAATGGAGAAATATCCATCCCCAGCCGACACGACCACTTGAGATAATTTATTGATGCAAAATAAAAATATGACAAGAGGGTTTCTCACAATCGATCATCAACAAATGACCCTCCATGCTCTTTAAATAGAGATCATGGACGAACAGGGTTTTAATCCATGGATCAATGTATATGTTAAGATCAAGGAGAATATGATTCATCATATCACTCTATGTCTAGAACATATTGTGATTGTCGAATTACATAACTAGAAATGCATACTAATGCATACTAAAGAAACTAAAAAAAACACTTTAACCTAAAGAAACATTAGACCAAGTTGATCTTAACTAACTTCTATATGTCTATATATCCTAACACCTCATACTAAGAAACATACCATTGAAATGTTTTAGCCACAATTTTTTTATTTTCTTACTTCCAATTGCCTCACACACACACACACACACAAGGCCCACATCGAAATATTTTTTTCTTAATATTTTTTTAAATGCCACATATTAATTCCATGTTAATCACTGAAGGAATGACAGATCTCCCTCATACTAGTATGTAAAAAGAACTTATGGATGAAATAAGCTTTTTTTTTACTTACAATTACTTTATACATACATACATACATACATAAAGTTGATATTAAAATATTTTACTTAAGGTGGACATTGAAATATTATATATATGACCGATATTGAATTTTATATTATTATTAATATTTTTTTAAATGTCAGATGTCAACATCTTACACATCTCTCCCATACTGAGTTGTAGAAAGTCTCTCTCTGTGCAATAAGAAATTTTTTACAAGGACATGTTAGCAATAGTAAAAGAAGAACTAAAATATAAGTCACAACTTGAAACAACTTACCTCATAGAAGCAAAGAGGCTAGGAAAAATAATTGAACATAAATATAGGTTGATTCATGTCAAGGTAAGCTTTAATGACCATAAATATGGCATACTTAGTAAATCTCTAAGCTTAAGAGGGAGAGGAATGTTTATAAATGAAGACATCATTCCAAAAGACCAAGCTAAATTAAGGAATGAAGTTCAAAAGGTAAAAGAAGCTAGGAAGAAGGAAAAATGAGTGATAAATAGAAATCAAAAAGCTATTATTATGGATAGATACCAAAACGATAATAATAAATAGGACTTTGGGACACTTTGGATGCTCTCTTAGAACTATCATGGCTTTCCATGACAAAAATATACTATGTTAAGTTAGATTCGAAGTGAAATTGATATTATTCTTCTAGTTAAAACTTGGGAGAATAAAGAATATAAGTTCCCTAGCATAGAATGATTTTTCGTGTGGTTGACATAGAACAATAAATCCTAATACAAAGAGATTGGAGGCATAGTTTGTAATATAAATAAGAACAATTCTCCTTACATTAGACTTCATAAGATAGACCCTCTCAATCAACAAATTTGGATAGAGATTTCATATATTAATGATAAGAATATTTATATATAAATATGTTATTTTTCACCTATTGATTCTATATTTTATAAGAAAAACAATCTAGATAAAAATTGTCCCTATAATATCTTAGAACAAGATATTTATAGTCTAAGAAATGAAGGTAATATCGTCGTGCTAGGAGACTTTAATGTTATAAATGTAACTAATCAAGTTGTTCTTTTGTTGGCCCTCGAACAATTTTTTGGGAAACTTTGGTCAGTTTTGGCTCACTTTTGGACTTGGACACGCTGGTCGAAGAAGGAGCGCCTAGGCAGAGCTGAGATCGCGGATCTCACCCATTTTTTAGGGTTATGTGGACCCAATAAGGGGTATTCTAGGGTTTTTTAACAAGTTTATGGGATGTCATCCCACAAGATTCTCCCATGTTTAGGCCTTATTGTAAGGTTTTGTAAAGTATAAATAAAGAGGAATGTATTCTAGAAGGGGAGTAGTTCTATGTGAACATAAGTGATTTTGTGTGAAGGAATGTATGTGCATCGAGGCTTTATGCTCGACTGTGATTTTGTAGAAGGTTCTAAGTGTTGTGATAGGAGGTTTAGCTCTGTGCATTTGACCTGGTTTTGGAAGGAGGATCTAGGGCTTAGTGCGTGGATCTCCAGTTCTGTGCAAAGTTCACATCTGTGGCTTAGTGTACAAGAGTGAATGGATGTAATATTTTGGAAAATAATAAAGAGGTGAAGAGGTTTGTGGACGTAGCCCCACCTTGGGGTGAACCACGTATATTTGGTGTCTCATGGTTTGCTTTGTGATGTGGTATTTCTATTATGAATCTGCTTAGTTCTTTGATTATGATGTGTAATGGATAGATCTTTTGTTTCTTAAGTGCTTTACTTGTGTTAAGGGTATATGAATGTTATATTTAACTTATAATTCTAAGTGCTAAGTGCTAATTGCTCAAGATATATAATCACTTGTTGTTACTACGCTATATTTTTCTTTCATTATGCTCATCAGTGTTACTAGGTTAATGAACTAATGCATGTTACTTCCTAAGCATTAACAGAATATTCTGCGAAGTGATCTTATCACAGATATGTGTCCCAGCCTAGTTACAGAAATCTGCGTCCTGTAACCCCCTCTGCTTCTACCTTGGGTGAGACTTCTCCTGCTTCGTAGGTGTTTTCGAAAGGGCTGGTAGTCGGGGTTTTTTTGGTGTGTTGTTGAGCGTTGAACCTTGGGTCTTCCCCTGTTCCAAAAAATGGTTCTGTTGTCAGGACCTGAAACTATGATTGTTGGGGACTGAAGTAAATAAAAAGAGAATCTTTGTGTGTAGTTTTGTTGCTGAAGTGCACAATACTCTACTTGAATTGTGAATCTTTGTGCTAAGAAAGTAAGCTCATCTAAAGAAAAGAGGTAAGATCCTAAAAGAGGTAATCGTTGTGCTTTGGCAAGAGAGAGATAAGTGAAAAAATTTGTTTCAAAAGCATGAACTTGAGTATGTTTAATAGATTCTATCCTAGTCTGAAGGCTAGGGCACAATTGAAAGAAAGAGTTGATTTGAGTAAAGAAACATATGTTATTCATATGCATAGAAAGAGTTTTTGGACTAATAAGTGGATGTAGGAACCTAGAGAGAATTTTTGCAGATTGCAGGTCCAACACTATGATCCTAGGGGAAGTGCGCAGTATAGAAAAGGTTGGCTAACATTGAAAAGAAAAAGAGGATTGACTTTGTGTTATAATTTCATAATGTTGGGACATCTTGCTAAGGAATGTCCTAAGGTAGGCCCCATTTGTCTTTGTTGTAAGGTTGTTGGTCAAGAGGTTGAGGATTGTCCAAGGATTATTGCTAAAATTGAAGGGATGAACATAAGACAAGAGAACTACGAAAAACATCAAGAGACTAAGGGTATGTTAGAAAGTCATAAAGAGAAAGGGTTAGAGGAATTTCAGACTACGTTATTATAGCTAAAAGAAACGATGGATGTTCATAAAGATGTCAGTTTACAAGAAATCCTGAAAGAAAAGAAACACATAAGTGCAAGAATAAAAGACTTTGACATAGACTGTGTCTTGGATGAAGAATCACAAGTGAATATTATGAAAGAAGAAACTTGGGAAGTTTTTGGAAAGCCTATTGTGGTACCTTATTTGGGAAGGATAGGATTTTTAAGGGAAAGATGATAACTTTACATGGAAGAGTAACTACTGTACCTATTATTGTTCATGGAACATCATCTGAAGAAGAATTTGAAGTCATTAGGTTTGTTGGGGATAGCGCCCCTTTCCCACTATTGTTAGGTAAGGCTTGGATTGAGAAGGATAAAATGAAAGAAGAGGAAGAAGCTACAGAAAAGAAAAAGCAAGAATTAAGGGATTTCATAGCTAGGAAAATAGACCGACTGATAGAAGAATGAGAGGATAAGTTGAAGCAACAGAGAAAAGTAACAAAGTAGGAGGGATAGAAAGAAAGAGAGTTAGCTATCAAGGTTGAAAGAATGCAAGAAGTCTTGATGAACCTATATATCCAAGAAATAAGTATTCCCACTCAGGAAATGTTAAGAAAAGGGATATTAACTTTAGAATCTTTGAGGGTACCTCAACAGTGCGAGGCCATTGTTCTAGGGGAAGATAAGAATAAAAATGGAAAGAGGATTCCAGAAACAGTTAGATAGACTCAGATAATAGGAAAGAAGGCAAGGAATATCAATAAAAAGAAGGCTAATTTGGAAAATCTACAAGAAGTTATAGAAAATAGATGGAAGACTTCACAGACTGGAACCTCGCAGAAGGCAAGTTCATAGGATTTTAACCTCACTGAGACAGCAGGTCCGCGCAGATTTGGACTTCACCCTGGTGAAGTTAGATGATTGTTGGAGGCACCCCATCCATTAGAATGATGCTCTGGAACAGTTAGAAAACACATGTATGGGCTTATGGACCGCTTTTGGATGTTGAGAGCGTGCCATAATGGATAGATTTACATTGATGGAAGCATTTCCTGGTCGTTGGAAGATCTGTCACAATACTCTGCTTATTTAAATCGTTGTTCATTATGATGGGATCACTTTTTGCTACCCATGATTGACTAAGTTAAGAAGAGAATTGTCCAAGTGTCGAGCTCTGCTATCTGAAAATAGACCTCGCCTGTCTGTTTTTCTACCCCGCCTGTCTGTTTGTCTACCCCTCCTGTCTGTTAAAAGCTAGAATGTCGAGCGAACCCAAGGAGTTGGAGAAGTCTTTTGAGGAAGTTATTAAGAATCTCATGGTTGATATACCTATATCTGAAGGTATTCAGGCATCGACGACTAGGACACTGCAGGCTTCCCCTTTGCCTGGATGTCGTTCCACCCACATCAACCCTGAAACTGCACATCGAAGTAAGCATCACGATGATCTGGCTAACGTGAAGAAGATCCCATCGATCCTACCTGAATATATTCCACCTCTGGCTGGCATTGTTAGCTATGACAGTATCCCTCATTATTTTGAGTACTCTGTGTTCACTACGTACATTCTGAAAGGAATTCGTATAGTTGGGAGTCAGTTAGGACAGATCCTGTTGTTGAAGCACAGCAACTTCAACTTAGGAGACCGGAAGAACTATGCTATGTTAGCTCCTCACCTTTAATTAACAAAGAAAACTAGAAAGAAACCTCGCTTGTCTCGCAGCCATGGATTAAGGGGTTGGTGTAGTCAAGCGTGTTGAATGTGATGAAGATTCTACATTTTGGTCACCACCAGGAGGTTAACGCTTGCATTAAACTCCTTTTGTCATGCTATCATGGTAAATATCTATTGCTCGATAGAAGGATTAATGTGTATCTGACGTTGATCAATCAAATCACAGGTTTAAGTGTGAAGGGTCCTGACCCTCAGTAGTTCTATCCAAGGAAGGCTTCAGATCATTCGTTAGCACAGTGCATCAAAGAATCCTATGGAGAGGTAGAAAAGGGGAAGCGAGGTTACAAGGTAGCCTCCATACAGGATGGCATAGTGTGCCTTTCTTGCCAACTCTTGGCTAGAAATATAGTGAGGAAGAACCGCCCCACACAGGTCAACAGGTTTGTAGTGGACCTCGCAGGAAAGTGTGTGGAGGGCATGCATATGAACTGGGAGAACTACCTCATCAACAAATTAGAAAAGGATTTTCATGAAGTCCAGGAGTTGGGATATGAATTTCATTAAAGTTGGTTGATCATCCTGATCGCATTTGTGTCTTGGCAGATGCTCGAAGGAGCTACCTTCCCAGAGATTGAACCTACGGAGCCCATGGTTGCTTAGTTTTCCACCCTGTGGTATACCAATGACATGACGAAGCAGTGGTAGTCTAATGTCATGTTTCATGGATATTATCAACAGTTGAAGGTTGCCATTGAATCATTTCCGCGTATGACACCATGAACCCTACATTAGTACCAGCCCATAGTGAATTTCTATGTTGATCCCCACTTCACCTACATCACTGCGTGAAGAGATGAGCACCAAGAAGAATTGCATTCATACTACAAGCTGACAGATGAATATATGGAGCAGATTACAAAGGAATGGCCAGAATAATTTCTTGTACCTGTTGTCGATGAAGAGTTATCTGACACTGACACCATAGGAAGCCCCATAGTTACACAAGTTGAACATGTTGGACATTCCAATGGGACAAAGAAGCAGAAAAAGAAGGATGAAGTCCAGGACATAGAGAGTGATGAAGACGACAAAACTTTTGTAGATAACGGGTCTGGATCACCAGGAGGAGGAGAAGACGAAGAAGAAGGAAAGGGAGGAGGACATGAAGGAGAATAAGAGCAAGGAGGAGGTGAAGCTACACCACCTGAAGATTCCCCTGTTGGGACAGTGACACCACAAAAGAGGAAAATTTCTCCAAAGAAACCTTCAGTAAGGAAGAATACACGCACCAATAAGACATAGTTGGAAGCCACTCTCACTGATGACGACATCAGCCTAGTCCGTGAAGCTATAGAGGATGCCTCTGAAGACATGTTGCAGAAATACAGAGCAAAACAGGAGGAGTTATATGAGAAGGATTGAGAGAGAATTGAAGGAAGTACAACACATTGTTCTCTTGGTTCACGCAGTACCTACTATGTTGTCTGTGCCTTCCTCATCACATACCACATAATTAGGGGATGAACCAGCCCAGTTAAGAAGGCTTGCAAATGAAACAAAATCCTAGCTCCATAGAGCTCAGGAAGTGAAGGAGAAGGCTACAGAAGCCTTGAAAAAGGATAAATACAAAGTCCTAGTAAAATTATGAGCAGTGCAAGACAATCTAATTTCCCACGAAAGTG
The DNA here is from genome assembly GCA_032191745.1 of Picea mariana. Classification (NCBI taxonomy): domain Eukaryota; kingdom Viridiplantae; phylum Streptophyta; class Pinopsida; order Pinales; family Pinaceae; genus Picea; species Picea mariana. Next base: position 9,835 of record JASDQU010712066.1, on the reverse strand, counting down.
AGAAAGAAGAGCTTCAACCAAAGGTTCAGGAGGAAAAATCCCAGCTACAGAGGGGAAAATAATAGTTAATCGCAAAACAGGTCATGGTAAAAGAAGTGGTAAGTAAAGCATGTCACTTTGTTCCAAGCTTGGCACAAGAGGAGAAAGAGCCAGTGGAAGATCAAGTAGCGAAGCTCGCAGATACCCTCCAGTAGCTTCAGGCTAGGATAATAGAACTAGAGGCTCAAACAATGTCGAGCACCTTGCAAGAGGTGCGTGACCAAAGGGAGGAGTCTTCCAAAAACACAGTAGCAGGTATAAGACCCTCACCTTGGTATGTAAACAGTTGAGTGACAGAAGCACCTAGACATATAAATGCCTCACCGAGGATCCAGAGCTAAGGAATCTAGAAGCACAGTTACAGGAGGTGCAACATCAAGCATTCTCATTGCAAGCATAGATGAAGCAGCTCACAGTAGTGGAAAAGATGAAGAGATACTAGAAACAATGCATAGTACAACAGAATATCACTACCCTCTAGGGTAAGGTGATGGACGTAACCCAAAAGTTACAACCTATGCAGGATGAAGCCTATAAGGTGTTAGAGGAAATCGATGGCAAAGGTTCACAATTAGATCAAGTAGTTGCAGAAGTAGAACAATTCCTGGAAGGGCTTGTTGCAGAGCAGATAGTCTAGGAGCTCACTGAGCAGGAGGCTCAGGTGAGGAAGCAAGTTGAGGCAACTCGAGTTAAGATCGAGAATTTCGAAGCAGCATTGTCCGGACCAGAGTGACTCAGGATGAGTCACAAGTGAGTGTCGGGGGCCTGTTGGCCCTCGACCAAGTTTTGGGGAAACTTTGGTCATTTTTGGCCCACTTTTAGACTTCGACATGCTGGTCGAAGAAGGAGCACTTAGGCGGAGTTGAGATTGCAGATCTCAGCCATTGTTTAGGGTTATGTGGACCCAGTAAGGGGTCCTCTAGGGTTTTTTAATGGGTTTAGGGGATGTCAGACCATGGGATTATCCCATGTTTAGGCCTTATTGTAAGGGTTTGTAAAGTATAAATAAAAAGGAACGTATTGTAGAAGGGGAGTAGTTCTATGTGAACATAAGTGATTTTGTGCAAAGGAATGTATGTGCGTTGAAGCTTTGTGCTCAACTATGATTGTGTAGAAGGTTCTAAGTGTTGTGATAGGGGGTTTAACTCTATGCATTTGACCTAGTTTTGGAAGGAGGATCTAGGGCTTAGTGCATGGATCTCCAATTTTGTGTGAAGTTCAACTCTTTGGCTTAGTGCACAGGAGTGAATGGATGCAAGATTTTGGCAAATAAAAAAGAGGCAAAGTGGTTTGTTGACATAGCCCCACCCTGGGGTGAACCACGTATATCGGGTGTCTCATGGTTTTCTTTGTGCTATGTTATTTCTGTTATGAATCTTCTTGTTTCTTTGATTATGATGTGTAATGGATAGATATTTTGTTTCTTAAGTGATTTACTTGTGTTAAGGGTAAATGAATGCTAGATTTAACTTATCATGCTAAGTTATAAGTGCTAATTTCTCAGGATATATAATCACTTGTTGTTACTGTGCTAGATTTGTCTTTGATTATGCTCTGCATTGTTACTAGGTTTAATGAACTAATGTATGTCACTTCCTAAGAATTAACATAATATTTTGTGAAGTGCTCTTATCACAGATCTATGTCCCAGCCTGGTTACAGACATATGCATCCTATAACTCCCCTTGCTTCTACCTCGGGTGAGACTTCACTTCCTTTGAAGGTGTTGCTGAAAGGGCCAGTACTTGGGGTTTTGTTGGTGCGATGTTGAGCGTTGAACCATGGGTATGCCCCTGTGCCAACATATATTAAGCAATGATTGCAACCCTAATCTTTCATGGCTAGATGAACACCTTGTTTTAGTAAACATATACAAAAGAAACTTTGAATCCCCAACTAAGAATTTATTTGGTACTGACCTAGTCAAGCTATGTATTTCTTAAGACCTAATAATTTACAATGGTCTAATGAAGTGACCAAAATCAAACTAGATGAATTGTATTCATGGGATGGGAAATAGTGTTGTGGATTATGTGATATATGATATCTTTGTATACAACCAAATTGTAAATTTTGACCTTTTAAATGACCATGAACCCGATTCTGATCATAGACCTTTAACCATATCTCTAAATGTTTACATGCACAAAATCCCCATTAAAGAACATTCCTGATCCGAATTTATGAGTGGAACAAAATGAAAACATGGATTTATAATATTAACATAGATACGTAGTGAATAATAACAGAGATACAATAAAAATTTACTTATATTAAATAAGAAATATGTTGAAACTATAAAATACAGATCGAAACAAGATTTCAAGAATGGTGGCAACTTATCTCTGAGAAGAGATGTGATGGCTACGCTCATTCACAAGAATATGAGTACAATGAGGCTGTCCAAGTATTTTTACAATAAACATTAATGCCAAAACCCTAGACATCTAAAAACATAACCCTAGGAGATGAAGCACCAAAAGTCATGTGGGCCCCGTTGGGGTAAGTTGGTACATCAACTTCTCGGGGTGGTAAATTTTGTATACGATCTTTGTTTTAGGTGCACGATAGCCCATTGGAAAGGTATATACAACGAATACACATTATGCCATCAAAATTTGACTAAGTTAACAATTGATTGTGGATATCCCTAAAAATGTTGTTTAGGGCCTCAAAACATCCCTGGAAGTTCGAGACCCAAAAACTAGGAAAAAAATGCCAAACTGAGAAAATACAAAGATGATCCAGTTGGAATAGTTGGGTGGACACCAATATACACCTGGATAAATCTTACCCCCTTAGAAATCAATGGTATCCATTGCGTTGACTTCCCCCATCAAATGAGGAAATTTATGTTGAATTTAGCCTCGGGTGAGCCACTTGCCTTGGTGCAGGAGTTGCCTTGCTTTGACAACCCGATAAAGTTGGATCCTTTCCTGGTGAGTGCCATTGACCTGTGTTTCCATGATATGATCAGTGGATGATTTTTCCATGCATTCATGATTGATCTCTTTTAGTGTCAATTATTCTTATATCTCTGAGGTGTCCAATAATGGTGGAAAATATGGCCGAAGGAGGTCCACATTAAATACTGGATGAAATTCAAGGAAGGGGCGAATGTTGAGATTAAAATAATTATCACCCACAAAATTGGTGATGGTGTAAGGTCCATAGCAGAGTGGATGAAGCTACCGATGGGCCCCCGTAAGGATTTCCTTCTGTAAGTACAACCAAACCTTATCTCCCACCTAAAACTTGTGTGGCACCCGATGTTGACCATGGAACTGTTTGTACTTGGCATTAGACTTATGTAAAATATCCCTAACCTATTTATGGATGTGTTGGATCCACTCAATGAACCTGGCAACTTTTTCAGCTTTAGTTTGAGCCTGGGATGAGTCATGCTAGGTGGCCACAAGGGGTAGTGCAACATCCATGGGACCCAATGGTTGAAATCACAACCCCACCTTAAAGGGGTTGTGGTTGGTTGAGCTATGTAGTGCTTTGTTGTAGTTGTTATGAACATAGAGAAGACTCTCATCCCATGTTCGGGGATGCTTGGAATTGTACATGTGTAGGATATGAAAAATCATCAAGTTGATGACTTCGGTTTGACCATCCATCTGGAGGTGGAAGGCAATGGATTTGGTGATCTTAGTGTCCAGTAGTGACCAAACTCTCGAACAAAATTTCCTGAGAAATTGGTTGTCTCATTCTGGGACGATGGTTTTTGGTATCCCAAAATGTACCCACACTTGTTTGAAGAATATTTTGGTAGTGGCCTCTACTGTGATACTCTTCTTATAGGCAACCAGAATCGCCATTTTAGAAAAATGATCAACCACCACAAAAACATAGTCATTTCCCCTCTTGGTTGACGGAAGTCCCGACATGTAGTCCATCGAGATGGATTCCTAGGGCATTTCAGGAGAATGCATAGGGGTTTAAATGCATTGGTTATTAATGGTTGGTTTGGAAATGGTGGAGGAAGTCTAGGACTTGATATACTTTCTGATATCCTATCGAAGTTTTGTCCAATAGAAATGTTGTTGCAACACTGCCACTATCTTTTCGACATCGAAGTGTCCTGCCACCCGACTGTAGTGGGATTCCCAAATAAGCTTCACTCGCTCACTTGATGGAGAACAGAGATGGCCTAGATGACACAACATCCCATCCTGAAGATGGAAATCATTGACAATTGTGTTTGCACCCAACATCTGGTAGGTGGTGGATAAGTGACGATCACTCTCATAGAGTTGGGGCCACCCGGAGGTCTTGTGGCCACAAGATTTTATCACTGTTGTGAGTGCTACAACTGAAGGGAGGCTGATGAAATAAATGATGTGGTTGGTGCTTCCTATCTTATAATTGATGTCGAGATGGAACTTTTGCAAGTATGTGAACCACTTGTGATGGCGGTCATTCTACAACTTGTTATGTGTCTGCATGAACTGCAACAACTTATGATCGGTCTAGATGACTGTCTCCTTCCTAAGAATGTAATGCCTCCATTGGTAGCAAGATTTCATAATGGAGTACATTTATTTGTCATAAGTAGGGTACTTACGGACAACATTTGATAGTGTCTCACTATGATAGGCCACAGGGTGTCTGTGTTGAGTGAGAACTGCACCCACAACATAGAATGAAGCATTTGTCTCAATCTCAAAGGGTTGTTTCATGTTGGATAATGATTGAAATGGGGCTGAGCATAAGAATTTATTCAAATAATCAAATTGTTTCTGTTGAGACAGGATCCAAACGAAATTTTCCTTACCACCACCCCTGGTTACTTGAGTGAGGGCACATGCAATATGGGAGAATCCCAACATGAACCTGTGATATAAATTGGAAAGGCCTAAGAAGCTTCGAAGCTCAGTGAGTGTGGTTGGGACTGGCTAGTCATGAATTGCCTATATCTTGGCAGGATCAACATGCACCCCATGCTCATCAACAATGTAACCTAGGTATTGGACCCCGTCCATGCCGAACTATCATTTTTCCACAATTTCATATATCTTTTGTTGTTGTAGAGTGTGAATAACCTATTGAATATGCTGCAAGTGTTCCACCCAATTATTTTTGTAGATAAGGATGTCATCTAGATACACCACCACAAAATAATTGGTGAAAGGATGCAATATATCTTCGATCATCCTCATGAAAGTTGTTGGGGCATTTTTCAAACCAAAGAGCATGATCAAACATTCGAAAATACCTTCTTTGGACTTGAAGGAAGTTTTCCATACATATATATACTCTATTGGGACCTGATGGTAGCCAGACTTCAGATCAATCTTATTGAAGTATTTGGCCCCTTTGATATGGTCAAGGAGATCGTTGATTCAGGGATTGGGTACCGATTCATGACTGTGATTTTATTTAGGGCCCGATAATTAATGCAGAGTCAGTAGGTATCATCTTTCTTTCGCACAAGCATGATTGGGCTTCCACATGGTGATGATCTTCTTTAGATGTGCCTCTTTTGGAGAAGTTCTTGGATCTAGTGCTTGATATCCTCATTTTATAATAGAGAGTAGTGATAGATTGGCCCATTGGGTAGCAGTGCGTCGGGGGTCAGATCGATCGAATGCTTGACCTAACAGTGTATAGGTACCCCAGTGGGTGAGGAGAAGATGTATTTATATTATTCCATGACCTTATATACTTGATTATATTGCATGGAGACATCGGTCGTGGAGTGTTTATTAGTTGGGTTGGTTTTCATTGATGTCAATCGTTGAAGAAATTTTGGTAGCACATGTTTTGGGTAATGGACCCTAGTTTGTTTGATGGATAATGGTATTAATTTTGATATATTTTCATGTAAAACTATTCTATATGGATAGTACATGTCATGCCATTTCTAGTGGTATGTGGAACATCACATAACTCCTCCCGGTTAGAGAGTTATGGCGATGTGAAGTTGGAGGACCCTCATGAGTCATATAGAATCCCCAAAAAGTCAAAGTGTTTGCAAAAGAAATAATTTAAATAGTAAATTTAATGGAGAAATCCCTAAAATAAGGAAAGTGGGATGCTACATGAAAGTATAAATAAGAGGAAAGGCTCTCTCATTCAAACACACTTGAACATATTGAATATCTTTTGTTGTGTAAGGCTTATTGCAAGTACTCATGGATACATCTAAAGTTGTGAAATTCTGAGGTAGTACAAAGGGTTGACGGAGAAATTTTTGGAATTACAATGAATACTAAAAAACCCTAATTTTTGAGGTGTATGTGGGCTGACAGTGTATTAGGGTGCGTACATACACTGGTTGTCAATGTATTAGGGTGCGTACATGTGGGTAAAGACATGAAAACTTGAGAAGATGAAGATGCAGAGGTTCTAGATTCTGAGATCAAGCTCCCAGGAAGGTCTACAGTGCTCAGATACATCAGATCTATCCATCGGTTCAAAAGGTATGTCTTATTTCTATGAATAGTTGGATTTCGATGTATGCAAAAATGGTTATGGAAATTTGAGGATTCTCCCTAGAGAGACGAGTGGTTGCATGAGATATTATGTATAAGTCAGATCTACAGAAATACAGTGTTGGTATATTTATCATTGATACTTCTTGTTAAAGTTGAGGCACATCTTGTATTTCTTTGCATATGGCTAAGGGATTTTGTGGTACATGGTTGAGAGCTTGTATTTGTGAAGTGGTTGTTGTATTGAGAGGTTGAATATCAGAAAGGGTTTGATGTCTAGATCATGTGAGGGTTATTATACTTGTTCATGATTACACACACTCATATGGCACATGACTAGAGAGAGATATAGAGTTTTTGGGTAAAGGTTATGTATGAGGATGCATGCACAGGGTACACTTACAGTCTAGATATAGTGACAGGTTGCAGATCTATATGAAAGAAGTTGCAGAGGATCAGAAGTTTTCAGAAAAAAGAAAACCCTAGTTTTCAAAAGGTATGCGCAAGCTGCATAATAGACAGGATGTGTACATATGCAAGTTGTCGTATACACATGGTGTGTACATACGCATGTTGCAGAAATAAAGGTCATGTATCCCTAGTTTCATAAGGCATACGCAGGTTTCATAATAGACAAAACACATACATACACATGATATTACACAGATAGGGTGTGTACATACGCATGTTTCAGAACTACAGATCGTGTATCTATTTTATTTTGTTCATACATGTTCAGTTTAGGTACAAATTGATTACAGGGAAGTTGTACATGTTGGTTACAGGTCAGTGGTATAGGTTAATATAGTTTTACAATGCTATATCTCATTGTGATAGTGTGATAGTGGTTCCATCATTATACTTCTACTTTAGGTCGGTTGGATGGCACAAGGACGGGTGGTTGTATCCACCTTTCGGTTGTAGCCAGAGAACTTAGGGGGTTGTAGCCAGAGTATTGGGGAGTTGTATCTTCCCTTAGGTTTTAGCCTTAGAAACTAGGGGGTTGGAACCTCCTTCCATTTGCAGCTGGAAAACAAAGGAAGTTGATTCTTCCAATGAATGTAATTCTTCAATACATATATGAGAAAGAATTATGTGGTTTTCTCCTGCTTTGGTTTTCCGCATAAAAACAATGGTGTACTGTGTATGTGTATGATTGTTCATTTGTTCACTATATATTTACTCTGGAAATATTGGATGATAATGCTACATTGATATAACACTTGAATTATATGGTTAAAAAGTATTAGATTGCTGTATTACCTATTCACCCCCCCTCTCAGCAATCCAATAATTGGTATCAGAGTAGGTTCCTTCATAAATCAGTTTAACCACTGAAAGGTAGATCATGGAGAGCAACAACATGTATACAAATGGAATACCACAATTTGATGGACAGAAGTATTCATTTTGGAGCATAAGGATGAAGACATATACAGCACATGGATTTGAAATTTGGAAATCAATTTTAGATGGATACACAGTACCAACCATCAACAAATGACAAAGCAATGAAACTCGGCCAGAATAATTCCAAAGCCAAAAATGCACTTCTGAATGGTCTTGGAGAACCAGTATTCACCAAAGTTGCAAATTGTAAATCCACTAAAGATATTTGGGACAAACTTCGAAATATTTATGAAGGAGATTCAAAATTCAAAGCAATGAAGCTTCAAACTTACATAGGTTAGTTCGAACAACTAAAGATGGAGGAATATGAGAATATTGCAGCTTACTTTTTATGAGTCAATGAAACAGTAAATGCAATCCTAGGATTGGGAGAAGAAATCAAAGAATTTGCAATTGTTCAAAAGGTACTAAGATCTCTTGCTATGATATTTGACCCTAAGATATCAACACTAGAAGAAAGAGAAGATCTAAACTCAATAAGCATGGACGAACTACATGGAATCTTCACAGCATATGAAATGAGAACTGAATAGGAAAATCTAGATATAAAAGAAGCATCCTTCAAATCATCCAAAAGTTCAAAGAAAAAGGGAAAGCAAAAAGAAAAATAGCATAGCAGCAGCAATGATGTCTCAAAATATGATGAAGAAGTGGCCAACTTTGTCAGAATATTGAACAAGGGAACCAACAGTAGGTATAGAGGTAAGCTTCCTTTGATTTGTTTTAATTGTGATGGTATTGGTCATCTTGCTAAAAAAAATTCTCATAAGAAAAAAAGGAATGATGAAGGTTACTCAAATAGAAAAAAAACATATAAAGGCAAAAGAACCACAAAGAAAGTTTTCAAAAAAATCTTATGCACCAAAGAAGACATTTCATCATCAGATGAAGATGAAGTCAGTGTCCGTGAGATAGAAAGAGTTATATTCATGGAAGTAGAAGACTCTGAAGAAGAATGTGAAGAGGCCGAAGAAGAATATGAAGAGGTAGAAGTTGACTACCGAGAAGAATTGTTGTGTGCCTTAGAAGTTATCATAAGATAAAAGAGGAAAAATAAGAAACTACAAGTGGAACTAGACAAGAGATAAGACACTCAGGAACTAGAACAAATGATCACAAATTTGATGGTTCAAATTGAAGAAGATAAAAGAATTGAAGAAGCACTCAAAGAACAACTAGAAGGAAGAGACAGGATCATTAGAAATTTGGAAGCAGATATTGTCACATTAATAAAGGATCTTCAAAAGAAAAATATGCATAACAACTCAAAAGTTTTGAATGACATTATCAGTAGTCAAAAACCTCATCATGACAAGTCCAGACTCGGATACAATCAGACAGAAAAGGCATCAAGATCCAAAATAAAAAAACAAGCAACATATCCAAAACGATATGAAGAAACAATCAAAGGGGATAGGAAGGTCTACAAAGAAAATTACAAGGACACTCCTCCACCGAGAATATTCATATTTCATAATCAACAATCAACAGAAACTGATAGGCCTCAGGAAGAAGAAGGATTCATAAGAGTACCTCCTTTCAGAAGATCTTCAACTCCCAGGTATCAAACTATATTTTTGGGTTTATTTTATGCATGTAATAATTTTGAACATAAAGTTGTGAATTGTAGAGCTAACAACATGAACATAAACAACTTTGATAGTCATACAAAAAAGGGTTATGCAAGAAGGCCTAGTGAAACACAGAGAAGAAGTTACAACAGGTTTGAACCTTTGAGCATTGAAGTGGAATGCTACAAATGTAACAACTTTGGAAAAATGGCCAATGATTGCAGAATGGTGGTCCCCCCTAGAGAACCACAACAAAAAAACAACAATCACAGACAGGAACCTCAGAAAAGAAAATGGATAAGATAGCATAATGAGTATAGCAATGAAGAATGCACACTCGCTCTACAAGCTAAGAAGAAGAAACATGGTTGGTAT
>JASDQU010712065.1:24706-51044 GCA_032191745.1 Picea mariana | reverse complement strand
ATAGGGCCAACACTTCTGGCCTACTCTATTCACCGATGTATATGAAAAAATCAAAACTTATGTTAAGTGTCAGAAGTTCTCTGGGAAGCAACAACTCAAGTCTATGCCATTGAAGCCCGCGGTACCTTCAGGACCCTTTTAGCAGTGGGGCCTAGATTTTATTGGGGAAATTTATCCTTCTTCAAGAGGACAACACAAGTGGATATTGACTACCACTGATTACTTTACCAAGTGTATAGAGGTTATCCCCACAAGGAGTGTTTCTCATAAAGTAATCATTGGTTTTCTTGAGGATATTATAGCAAGGTTTGGCTGTCCAAAAAGAATTGTCCTTGATAATGCTGCATCCTTTAAGGCCAAACCATTGATTCAATTATGTGAGAAGTTTGGGACTGTATTGAGTCACTCAACTTCTTAATACCCTCAAGGGAATGGAATGGAAGAATCCTCTAACAAGAGCCTTATAAAAATTATCAAAATATTGTTAGAGGAAAATAAGAAAACATGGGATTCAAAGCTCAAGTTTGCATTGTGGGATGATAGAGTGTCCGAAAAGAGATCTCTTGGTGTCTCTCCTTTTTAGCTTGTATATGGAATTGAGGCCATCTTTCCTTCTCAGCTCGCCTTGCCAGTGGAAAAAATCTTCCAAGACTACCTAGGGGAGCCTGATGATATGATCAGAAGAATTCAACAGTTTGTAGAGGTTCAGCAGACTAGGGAGCATATACTAGACAAAGCACATGAACATCAATAGAAAATCAAGAAGGATTTTGACAGGAAAGTAAGAAAGGAGGATTTCCATCTAGGAGACCTAGTGATAAAATGGGATGCACCCAAGCAGGACAAAGGCAAGCATGGTAAATTTGATGCCTTGTGGATCGACCCCTTTAGAATCTCTGAGATATTCCCAAATCATACATACAGGTTACAGAATTTGGGGATGATGAATTTTTTGGTGGCCCTGTTAATGGGCATTTTCTAAGAATTTTTTTTGTTTGAAGCCGCAGTCAGCGTCCCACCATTGTAAATACTGTTCCTATTTTTATGTCTATTTTGTTTTAAATAGCTGGACTCCATAACCCAATACTAAGGCACTGGAACTACTTTTCTTGCTAGCTCATAGGGAGCATGCCATCCTCTATGGAGCCAAATGTTATGACATAAAGTTTTCAGAGTCTTGTGGGTTTGTGGTTTCTACCTGGGTTTGTAATGTTGCATGTCTCCCCTTCTTTTGCAAACCCAATCTTAAGTTTTTCTCTCGGCTTGTAGTTTTTCTTCTATTAGCCTTCATCTATTTGATCGACCTATTTTCCCTTGATTGGCTTGCCTGAGAAGTGTTTCCCCTAATCTTTATTATTGATCACTTCCCTCTCTACCCATGTCACTGATCCTTTTTCTTTCCTGAGCCCTCGTCCATCATCCAAGTATTTGTTTGCAGATACCACCACCATAAGCACAAGCACAACACTTGGAGCAGCTTGATATGGACTCAGATCAAGCAAGCGAGTTAGTTCAGTGATCAACGGTGAGTAATAATCACAGGAATCGATAGTTCGAAACGTTGTTGAGGTTGTTTGTAGAAGGTTCGAACTCCCGAAACCCAAAATTAGCACGGGCCTTCCAATCTAGCAGGATGCGTGGTCCCAGCTCTGAACTGCAGGGAAAGTCATTTCGAGAAGGCTAAAGTGAGGAATGCGTAGATTTACTGAGTCCCAAAATACTGATATGCATCTAGGCCATAAGATTCAAAGGGACAAATGGCACTTGAATCATAGAAATCGTGATTTCATGACTTAAAGGTTTTAGCATGGAGCACAATGTAGATTCGCGAAACATGAAGTCGCGAAATGCAAAGTCGTAAAGTGCCTAGAAGTTGGGCTCATGATCACAACCCATTTTTATATAGGAAACAGGGCCATAAGGAAGGGTAAGCACCTATTGAGTGGTGGGTAGCTGAGTTTTTCGAGCAAGCATCGTGGACATCAAATTCAAAGTAAATACGACTGTCAAGCTGGATGGTCTATTTCGCAGATAGGAGCATCGAGATTTTTGGAATCAAGTGGAGTGAAGATTCCCAAAATGTGAAATCCCAAAATTTCATATAGGATAAACATGAGGTCATGGCCCGAGGTCACATGAAGCGATAGTGAAGAGCCACCCTAGAATCCGAGGGAATTTGTATTTTTCATAGAGGGAGATCTACGTGGTCTCAAGGTATCTGGATTAACTTGAAGAAGTTGTGGACGTATCCTAAAGAATTCATGGGTGTTAGGTTTCATCCTGATCCCGATGAAAGTAGTTAATGTAAATGGGGAAGGTGGTTGAAACCTAGTTTCACCCCATAAATGGAAATCATGGAAAATATGGCAGTGGAGGCAGACTGTCAGCTCAAAGTTCCCCTATCAATGAATTCTCCTGCAAAGCCCATATTGGTATGAGATCACGTCTGACAGAAGAATGCCTGTGTAGACTGGTAGAAGAGAGAAAAAATTTGCAAAGCTTTGATTGCAGTAGCTAGGTCACACTCCTAGTGGTGGCAAGTTGTCCCGAGTATAAATACTTAGTTTTGATATTTTGTTAAGGTCGATGGTTGAGCTAGGCTCCCGATTGTAACGCTTTGATATAGCTCTGGTTCTTTGTTATGTAATAAGATTTGAAATTTCTTGTTTAATCCATTTCAGCTCCTTTATCCACTCTTTGCATATGATACTAAGAGTTTCATTATTGAAGGATTTACATGAATTGCTGCGACTGTGTTGCAATGGAGGTTTGATTGCAATGTTGTTGTAGCATTCTCTCAGTTTCCAGAAGTCTTTGGTTCAAGAGGATCTTGTTCTTGAATATTTTCTCCCTTAGGTTGCTAGAAGACCTGATGTCCATAGTAGGCCTCCCTTATCCTCACTTGTTCTTTCCTTACTCACCCTTTATTACAACTTATTGATTGAAGTTAAATCAAGACCTCACTTGCTCATGCATTGCCTAGTTTGGATTTCTGAGTTAAAGCAATATTTTCTTGAGTCTGCACCCATTCGACCTCCTTTAATTTTATTTACCGTGACATAAAAACTAATGGGTATTGGTCTTACCTCTGCTGCAATCCAGAGGTGACTTCTAGTGCTAACACTTTACATACCAATCTATCTTTGTTCCTTGTAACCTGTCCATCTTCGTTCAATTTATTCCTATATACCTACTTTGTTCCGATCACATTCTTATCCTTTGGTCTTGGAACCAATTCCCAAGTGTCATTTTTCTCTGTTTGATCCAATTATTCATCCATGGCCTTGTTACAAAATTCATCCTTGTTGGCCTCTTCAAAATAGGTTGGTTCAATCATAGATGTGAGTGCTAGGTGTGTATGTTTTGGTGAATGGATTCTTCTTCTAGTCTTAACTCCTGCGTCTTTGTTTCTGATAATCTGATCTGAAGGATGATTCTTTTGTACTCGTCTACTAGGCGTCTTTGGAGGAACTTGTTGAAATTTCTCTTCTACTTCTATCATATTCTCTTCATCTTCCTCTTCTACTTCCTTTTCATCTTCTGCTTCTTCTTTGAAAAGTTGTTCCATTGATTCATTTTCTTCTTCCTTTGATTCTGGTCTGCCTGTTTCATTAGTTGTTACGTTGATGCTTTCTACAACTTTGTTCAATCTCAGATTGTAACAATTGTATGCTTTCCTTGTACTTGAGTAACCAACAAGTACTCCTTTGTCCACACGAGAGTCAAACTTTCCCATTTTTCCATCTTCTCTTTTGATGTAGCATTTGCTTCCAAAAATTATGAAGTGCTTCACATTTGTTGGTCTTCCTTTCCATAGCTCGTAGGGATTTTTGTCAATGTTGTTTCTGAGCATTACTCTATTTTTAATGTGAACTAATGTATGCACTGCCTATGTCCAAAATATATCTATCAATTTGGAATCCATTAGCATTGTTTGAGCCATTTCTTGTACTGTCCTGTTTTTTCTTTCAACAACTCCATTTTGCTGAGGTGTCCTAGCAACGAAGAATTGCCTTTTTATTCCATGACTACTGCAGTAGTCCATAAATTTCTTTGAAGTGAACCCTCCTTCATTATCATATCTCAAGCATTTGATTTTTGAATCCATTTCATTTTAAAGCATTTCCTTGTATATCTTGAAGTTTTCAAAAGCTTCTGACTTATTCATGAGAAAGAAAACTATGGTTATTCTTGTATAATTATCAAATAATAACATAAAGTATTTCTAAACTTTTAAGCCCTTTGTTGTAGTTGGTCCAACTAGATCAGTATGAACAATTTCCAGTGGTCTTGTCATTGAATATTCCTTTGATTTGAACCTGATCTTTGTTTTCTTTCCTTGTTGACAATGCTTGCATAAAGTGTTGGTTAGTTTCGTGATCTAGGGAATTTCTCAGTCTGCTTATCTTTTGCTGACTTTGACAAGGTTATCAAAATGTATCTGACCCATTCTTCTGTGCCATAGCCAAATTTCATCTTCCTTTCCTAGACAACACTTTTCATTTCCAATTTCACTTAACACATATATGTTTCTTGAAGTTCTTGCAACTGTAGCAATCAATTTTCCTAAANATCTCACACTTTTGTGAATTGAAAGTAACTTTATGACCTTGGTCACACATTTGACTCACACTTATAAGATTATGTTTCATATATTCTACTAGTATAACATTTTCTTCCTTTGTATACTTGTGCCCAATTCTGACTGTGCCTTTTCCAATGATTTTGGTTGAATCATCATTTCTGAAGGAGACTGGTCCATCTCTTTCCTTTCATAATGTAAGAAACCTGACTCTATCACCTGCCATGTGTTTTGAACACCCACTTTCAGCATACCAACCAGGGTTCTTCTTATTCTTAGCTTGTAGAGCGAGTGTGCACTCTTCATTTTTATATTGATCCTTCTTTCTTATCCATGTCATTTTCTGAGGTTCTTGTCTGTGACTGTTGTTATTCTGTTGCAGTTATCTAGGAGGAACTGTCATTATGCAAAATTTGGCCATGTTTCCAAAATTGTTACATTTGTAACATTCCACTTCAGTGCTCAAAGATTCAAACCTGTTGTAACTTCTTCATTGTGTTTCACTAGGCCTTCTTGGATAACCCCTTTGTGTATGACTTTGAAATTTTTTTGTGTTTCTATTGTTAGATATGCAATTCACATCTTTATGTCAAAAATTATTACATGCATACCATAAACCAAAAAATATAGTTTGATACATGGGAGATGAAGATCTTCTGAAAGGAGGTACTCTTATAAATTCTTCTTCTTCTTGAGGCCTATTTGTTAGTTGTTGATTCTGAAATATGAATCTTATCGGTGGAGGAGTGTCCCTGTAATCTTCCTATCCCCCTTGATTGTTTCTACATATATTTTTGGATATGTTTCTTGCTCTGTTGTTTTGGAGCTTGATCTTTTTTCTATCTGATTGTATCCAAGTACGGACTTGTCATGATGATATTTTTGACTGCTGATAATGTCATCCAAAACTTTTGAGTTGTTCTGCATATTTTTCTTTTCAAGATCCTTTCTTAATGTGAAAATCTATGCTTCCAAATTTCCAATGATCTTGTCGTTTTCTTCTAGTTGTTCTTTGAGTGCTTATTCAATTCTTTTATCTTCTTCTATTTGAACCTTCAAATTTGTGATCATTTGTTCTAGTTCTTGAGTGTCTTCTTTCTTGTCTAGTTCTTCTTGTAGTTTCTTGTTTTTCTTATTTTCTCTTATGATAACTTATATGGCACACATTAATTCCTCTCGGTAGTCAACTTCTACCTCTTCAATCTCTTCTTTGACTTCTTCATATTATTCTTAGGATTATTCATATTCTTCTTTGAAGTCTTCTTTATCAAAGTATTCTACTTCCATGAATAGAAATCTTTTTGTCTCGCTATCACTGACTTCATCTTCATCTGAAGATGAGATGTATTCTTTGGTGCATAAGATTTTCTTGAAAACTTTCTTTGTGGTTCTTTTTCCTTTATATGTTTGTTTTCCTTTTGAGTAACCTTCATCATTTCTCTTTTTATTATAAGAACATTTGTTAGCAAAATGACCAATACAATCACAATAAAAAAAAATTAAAGGAATCTTATCTCTATACCTACGGTCGGTTCCCTTGTTCAATCTTTTGACAAAGTTGGCCACTTCTTCATCATCTTATGAGACGCCACTGTTGCTTATATGTTCTTCTTTTTTCCTTCCCTTTTTCTTTGAATTTTTGGATTCTTTGGAGGCTACTTCGTTTATATCTGGATTTTCCTGTTCAGTTCTCATTTCATATGCTGTGAAGATTCCATGTAATTCATCCATGCTTATTGAGTTTAGGTCTGATCTTTCTTCTAGTGTTGATATCTTAGGGTCAAATCTCATAGGAAGAGATATTAGTACTTTTTGAACAATTACATATTCTTTGATCTATTCTCCCAATCCTATGATTGCATTTACTGTTTCATCAACTCGTAAAAAGTAAGTTGCAATATTCTCATCTTCCTTTGTCTTAAGTTTTTTGAACTGACCTCTGTAAGTTTGAATCTTTGCTTCTTTGAATTTTGAATCTCCTTCATAAATATTTTGAAGTTTTCCCCAAATCTCTTTAGCGGATTTACAATGTGCAACTTTGGTGAATATCATTTAACTAAGACCATTCAGAACTGCATTTTTGGCTTTGGAATTATTTTGATCAAGTTTCACTGCTTTGTCATTTATTGGTAGAACTGTTGGTGTTGTGTATCCATCTACAATTGATTGTCAAATTTCAAATCCCTGTGCTTGTATATATGTTTTCATCCTTATACTCCAAAAATGCATACTTTTTTCCATTGAATTGTGGTATTCCATTTTTATACAAGTTGTTTCTCTCCATGATCCACCTTTCAGTGGTTAAATTGATTTCTGAAGGAACTGGATCTGATACCAATTGTTGGATTACTGAGAGCAATTCAATCATTTTTTACCATATAATACAAGTTTTATATCAATGTAGCATTATCATCCAATAACTACATAGTAAATAAGAAATGAACAAATGAACAATCATACACATACACAGTACACCAGTGTTTTATGTGGAAACCTGAAGCATGAAAAAACCACAAAATCCTTTTTCTTATATGTCTTGAAGAATTACATTCATTGGAAGCACCAACTTCCTTTGTTTTCCAGCTACAACGGGAAGGAGGCTCCAACGCCCTTGTTTCTCAGGCTACAACCTGAAGGAAGCTCCAACTTCGTTATTCTTTGGCTATAGCTAGAAGGAGGCTACAACCCCCTGTGTTCTCTGGTTAAAACTAAAAGGTGGCTACAAGCACCTATCCTCTCCCCGTTCAACTGCCCTGAAGTAGAAGTAGAATGATGGCACCACTATCACACTATCACTATGAGATATATTGTTGTAAACCTGTACCAATAGACCTGAACCATGCATCAACTTGTACCTCAACTTATAATCAAACTGTACCATAAACAAGTGTATCAACCATGCACCAACCTGTACCAAATAGCCTATAATCAACCTATACCATAAACAAGGGCATCCAACCATGTACCAAGTATGTATCAATCATGTGTCAACTACTCATCAACTATGACTCATTAATATGTACCAACATCATCAACTATACACCTCATTTATGTGACAACTCATCAACTAATTGTCTCAACCATGTACCCAACATGTACCTCAACCAAAAACCCTCATCAATATCATAATCCAAATATGATTTGTAACTCTATAATATGCCTAGTGTATATGATCACATACCTGCAAACCTTCCTTAAATTTAACAACAAGAGACTAGCATTTTCATCAAACTTTTCTTTAGTCTCACATGACTAGTTTTGGATTAATCAACAACCCTATCTTGAAATAATCATAACTATGTATCTGTAATGAATAAGTATTTGAAAATGATACACAATGTTCTTCAGTGTGTTTTATGAAATCCCTCTAGGTGCCACTACTTGGAACCTCACAAAAAATGAGTTATAGCGAAAATGCCATACCTTGTTGAATTATGTCTTATTCTAGAGAGCGACCTTGTAGAGCGTGCCCCGCACTAAATATTTGTTGAATGGATCTAAAACTGTTACACAGAATAATAAATATTATAATCTAACCAACACATTTAGTCTTACTAAATTTTGATCTGTTATGAAGAAGTTATGATGTTTTTACCCGAAACATTTTTTTTAGACTAGTTTCAGGACTAGCCACAAACCCTATTTTCCACAGAGTGTAACTACAAAAATATAATGAACAACAAGATAAATTTTTTACCACATATACTTGGATATGTTTCCTCAATGGCTTAGAAATTTCATAATCTGAATCATTATAGAAACAAATTTATTGCGAGAATGGTGAGATGACTTGTAAATAACATACCTTAGAAAGAATCATCAAAATAATTTACCCTCCCTTGAATTACGGCCTTCTTTTGTTCACCTTCATTCTAAAATTCGACTTAGATATCCTTTCGTTACCTCACTCACCTATATGTATTCAATATGCTCAAGTGTGATGTAAAACGAGAGAGCCTTGCCTCTTATTTATACTCTCTATCTTCTAGGTCACTTAACCCATTTCTAGGTCACTTAACCTATTTCTAGGTCACTTAACTCATTTCTAGGTCACTTAACCTATTTCTAGGTCACTTAACCCATTTATAGGTAAATTAACCTATTTTCCTCATTTTTAGGGTTAAGCATTTTCCATAATTAGAAATTTCTCTATTACTTTATCATTTAAATATTCCTCCTTGACTTTGTTACCTCACTTTATCATTTAAATAATCTTCTTTGATTTTATCACTTCACTTTATTATTTAAATAATCCTTCTTGAATTTGTCACTTTACTTTATCATTCAAATAATAATTTCTTCCTTGCAATCTCTTTGACTTCTTTGACCTTTTGGGGCTTCAAGCCAACATATGAGGGTCCTCCAACTTCGTAAGGCCATAAATCTCAAACAGTGAGGAGTGATGTGACGTTCCACATACCACCAGAAATGGCATGACATGTAATATCCATATATAATAGTATTACATTAAAATATATTAAAACTCATACCATTATAAATGAAACAACCTTGGGTCCATTACCCAAACCTTTGTGCTACCAGACTTTCTTCAAGGGTTGACATCAATGACAACCAATCTTAATCAACAACATCATGTGATTCCAAGCAATCCATATTGATCACCATGTCATACGATCCTAAGATTGTGACATATAGGTTGGTCTTCGTTACAACATATCCCAAGTGAATGATACAGTTCATAATCCTTCCTCCAACCTTCTATTTGGCACTCGAAGCCATTTCTAGGTCTCTAAACTCTTCCTGCTCGACTGCCTTGATCCAGGTCGATACGGGTGGCCTCTCGCCTAATCCAACTGGCCTATTTTGTATGTTTTCATTTCATCACATCTTGTTGTACTTCCGGGGCTGTTTTGGGGCCCTAAACATTATTTTTTTGGCTCTCCATAGTCAAATTATAGACAGATTCAAACTTTGATGGTGAAATGTGTATTTTTCTGACAGACCTTTCCAACGGGCTATCATGTGCCTAAAACAGAGGTCCTATGCAAAATTTACAGACCTAGGAAGTTGAGGTACCAAATTAAACCAACTTACCCATAGGGCCCACATGACTTTTGGCGTTTCACTTTCTAGGGTTAGGTTTTTGGATGTCTAGGGTTTTGGCATTCATGAGTAATACCAAAAAGGCCTATGGAGCCTCATCATAATCCTTTATGATCAGACAGATGCACATAGCAGCCACATCTCTTCTCATAGATAAATACCACCATTCGAGGAAGTTTTCGGTTCTGCAGTTTTATAGTTTGAGCCTATTTCATTATTTAATAGAAGATATTGTTCACTGGATATTTGTGTTATTCTCCATATCTTTGTGTTTATTGTATTTAGTATGTTAATCAGTTCCTTCCACTCCTATATTCGTATCAGTGGCATCAAAGCAGTCTGTTCTTCGTTTATTTTTCTTCGTGCATGTCCCCGACAAGATCTAGGTACAAGAAGTTGGGACTCGAACCAATCGAGCCATTACCAGATCGGTCATGCCGAGCTCGACAACAACCCATGGGGGATGAAAAGAAATAGTATAGAGTAGGATATATTATAAAAATGTTGCTCGAGGAATCCCTCATGTGACAAAGGAATGAAATTATGGACAACTTCGCGTAGATCCTTCGACGGATGCCCACAGGAGAAGCATATTCATCAAGTGGCCATGCAACCCCCTTCAAGGTACATGTAAATTTTGATATTCCATTATTTGAAGGACTAATATATGCGGATGGTGTAGATAAATGGTTGAATATGCTCGAAGGATATTGTTCGGTCCATAATTTTTTCGATAGGAAAAAATATCACTTTTTCTCTCCTCAAGGTTGTTCCCGATGTTAAAGACTGGTGGGATACTTACTCTGAGGAAAGGGTCGTGGAGGAATCTACAATGTTTTTGGTGGCCCCTCCATGGGATTCCTTCCGGGATGCCATTAAAGAACAATACTACCATGTTGGAATCCATGACAACCAGTACACCATATGGACCACCTTAAGTGAAGAAAGGGACTATACAGTACCATATTTCACAAATATTTTCCATACCCTACGCACCAAATTGGGTATCAAAGACTCTAAGCGTCATCTGGTGCTCAAATACAACAGTTGTTTGCATAGATACATTCAAACATAAATGGATTTCCTATACATCGCCTCTTTGGGAACGACTTATAGATACGTTGTTAAGATTGAGCATAAATTTAAGCAGAAAAGCCGAGAGTTTGGATCTGCAAACCCCTCACAACCGAAGCTAGTTCGGATTATTTTTGGCACAAAATGAGAGTGGATATATAACATAGAAATATACAAATATATTGAAAGATAAATGACAATATAACATATATTTATCAGAAATATAACTAGAGGAAAATATATATAGTAATACACAATTTCTATTAATGTGCGAAATGTACAAAACAATAAAAATACATAGTGAAAGACTTGCTAGAATGGTGGCAACTTATCTCTGAGAAGAGATGTGATGACTACTCTTATTTGCAAGAATATGATTGTTACAATGAGGCTCCAAAGGAATTTTTAACATAATCAAAATCCAAAACCCTAACCCTGGAAGATGAAAAGCCAAAAGGTTTGTGGGCCCTGATGGGGGTAGTTGATACATCAACTTCCCGAGGGCGTAACGTTTGCATACTATCTCTATTTGGGGCACTCAATACACTGTTGGAAAGGTCTAGCCGAGAAGAAAGATTTTCGACTGGTCCAATTTAGTGCCTTTGATAGTATATTGGACCCCAAATCCTCAAAACATGCTTTTTAGGGCCTCAAAACGACCCCGAAAGTTTGGAACCCAAAAAACTACCAAAAAACTACCAAGATGGAAAACTATTTTTCAAGCCTGTGGAATAGGTGGGAGGCCACCGATATCCACATGGATCAATCCTCCCTCAGGAGGTAATGATATCCATTTCTTTGAGTTCCCAAGGGAGAGGGGGAAGCATTTGCTGAATCTGAATCTTGGTGAGTTGCTTTCCTTGCTGGAGACATCGCGTTGCTCGGTTTGTGGAAGGATGTCATGAACCTGTTGTTGGTGGGGTTAAATCTGTTCTATTAGTTGCGCTACCTGAGATGACTATGTGCAAAAGGAATCTTTGTGTTTTGCTGCAACCTTGTTGACCTAGCTCTATTCGATAGGAGGTGCTTGGGGTGAGTTTGTAATGGTTGAAGTGTCCTTCTGTTCACCTTTTGAATAGATTATGAAGAAGTTGAATTTTGTAGTATGAGATACTACCTTGCGACATTGTTTAGGTGGGACAATATTTGGAACTACCTCTGGTATCCTATAGAGATGACCCCCCAAAGTAACAATGACACTACATGGTCAAGACTCATAGATAGCATGGTGCTTCCACATATATGGATGGCCCAAGAGAACATCACAGACATCTAGTGGGAAAAAATCACATAATACCTCATCCTTGAAGGGTCAAATTCCATATGACAATCGAAACTACTAGCTGAAATGAAGATCTCGTCCCTGGTGAAGACACCCGATGTTGTATGGATGCGGGTTTGGTGTTTTTGACAATCCCAATTGTTTGACGACCTCTGCTGAGATGAGGTTCTTTTGGCTTTTTCTATCAACAATAAAATGCAGTGGGGTCCCCTTCACCCACATCTGTGAATGAAAAAGGCACTCCCCCTCTTCAGTATCTGTTAGTTCTTCTGGTTGAATTGTTGTTGTCGCGACAATAACAGTGGGGTCTGCGTCAATGATATGTCTTTTACCGGTATTTTCAGAATCAGATTCTGAATCATGGTTCGGCTCCTTTTCTTTGATTTCGGCCACCAATGACATTTTTGAGTGACATTCATTGGTGTTTTTCCAGGGTATTTTGTGGAAATCGCACCATTTTCCGGTGTCCTTCTTTGTCTTTTCGTGAACCTTCTTTTCCCGTGGCTTAGATTAGTTTTCAAGAAGTTGTTTTTTAGGGCCATCTTTCTCATACTTTGGTTGTTGCGGATTTGGAGATCTGAACTCCAATTTTTTCTAGTGATTAAACTTCTTCTCGATTTTAAGAGCAT
Organism: Picea mariana; assembly: GCA_032191745.1. NCBI lineage: Eukaryota > Viridiplantae > Streptophyta > Pinopsida > Pinales > Pinaceae > Picea > Picea mariana. The sequence continues at coordinate 38,413 of JASDQU010712065.1, read as the reverse complement.
ATCGATAAACAAAACCAAGCGATGAGATGTCCATAAAATCCATTTCAGTTTGGATGTATCTGTGTAGAGCCCCGCGATATTTTAGAACCAAATATCGTTCAGATTCCTTGATACCCATCTTGGTGCACAAGGTATGGAAGGTATTGGTGAACTCTAGAACTACTTGGCCCCTCTCTTGCTGCAGTGTGGTCCATCTCATGTATTGGTCCTCATAGTTTCCAACAGGGTAATACTTTTCCTTTACCGCATCCAAGAAAAAATCCCAAGTGGGCTCGACCCCATATATTCTAGACTCCTCTATGGAAATTTTCTCCCAGTAAATTTCCCATGAATGTTTGACATGGGGGATATATTTAAGGAGTGCGAAGGTGATATTTTCTCTGTTGAAAAAATTGTGAATAGAGAAATAACCTTCTAGCATATTTAACCATTTTTCTAGGGCTTATGCATCTATCTGCCTTTCCAATTTAGGAATATCAAAATTAACTTGTACCTTGAAAGGTGAGGTGCCTCCAAAGTGGTCACTTGATGAATATGTGCATGCTGCTATCAGTAGGAGTTGAAGGATGTGGGAAAAATTATCCATCATTTCGTCCCTCTGTCATGTGAGAGATTTCTCAAGCAACAGATTGATAGAATCATTTGCTCCGTTGTTTTTATTTTCTTCCTCCATTGAGGGTTTCTTGGGTGTGCGAGAGAGATTATCCTCAAGAGAGACAATCTCGAGATGCAACCTGCTATACTCAAACCTCGCCGGGGACATGCATTGAAAAATGATGAAGAGAAGCCTGCTTTGATACCACTGATCCAGATTATTTTTGGCACGAAATGAGAGAGGAGATATAACACAGAAATATACAGATATATTGAAAGAGAAACAACAATATAAAAGATATTTATCGGAAATATAACCAGAGGAAAATATATACAGTAATAGACAATGTCTATTAATGTGTGAAATGTACAGAACTGTAAAAATACATAGTGAAAGACTTGTTAGAATGGTGACAGCTTATCTCTGAGAAGAGATGTGACGGATAATCTCATTTGAAAGAAGATGATTTTTAAAATGAGGCTCCAAAGGCATTTTTAACATAAGAAAAAACCAAAATCCTAACCCTGGAAGATCAAAATCCAAAAGGTTTGTGGGCCCCGATGGGGGTAGTTGATACATCAACTTCTCGGGGGCATAACGTTTTCATACGATCTCCGTTTGGGGCACTTGATACACTGTTGGAAAGGTCTAGCCTAGAAGAACTATTTTCGATTTGTCCAAGCTAGTTCCATTGTTGGCACAGGGGCATACCCAGGGTTCAATTCTTCAACAATGTACCAACAAAACCCTAACTACTGGCCCTTTTGCAAACACCTGCGAAGAAAATGAAGTCTTACCTGAGGTAGAGGCAGGGGAGGTTGCAGAACTCAGGTGTCTACAACTTAGATGGGACATAGATATGTGATTACAACACTTAAAAAAGAACTTAGACAACAATATGCATTAATTTATGGTTCTCATTCACATCGCATATTAACCCTTATTACAGATCAATGTAGTAATAGTCAAGATCCAACCCTTAAATCCTCTTAGCACATAACATTAAATCAGATCTATAATTCATCATACATAAAGTAAAAAACATCCATAGATCTATTTAGAATACATCAAGATTAGTGAAATAAGCAGATAAAAACATAAACAACATGAACAACATTGCACAAAGCTCATCGACACAGGATATACGTGGTTTACCCCCGGGTGGGTCTACGTCCACCAACTCTTCTTCTTCTTCTTCATTAGTATTCAGGCTTCTTACATTATTCTTCTCATGTGCAAAAATCCACAGAGCCAACTCCGCAAGGAATAGGTGATCTATTCAGAGCGCACTAGATCCACCTTCCTCAAAATTAGGTCAAGGCACAAAGACAACTCCTCGATAGCACAAAGCCTTACATACAATGTTTGTGCATAAAGAAACTTACACTTATTGCACTAATCCGATCACAAGTAACTAGTTCTTACATCACTTAACTATCTATTTATACATTTACAATGAGACGTAAACATGGGTAAACCCATGGGTCGACATCCCATACCCATTAAATAAACCCTAAAAGCCCAAAAAGCCCGCAAAATAGGTGAGATCCTGCGATCTCAGCTCCGCCTGGGTGCTCCATCTTCAACCAGCCTGTTGAAGTCCCAAAACTGATCAAGCAAGACCAATGTTCTCTCAAAACTTGGTCGAGGGCCAACAAGCCCCCAACACTCACCTGTGACTTGTCCCGAGTCACTCTGATCTGGGAAATACTGCTTCGAAGGCCTCGAGCTTAGCTTGAGATACCTTGACTTTATTATTCACTAGATCTTCCTTCTCGTTGAACTCCTGAATTAATTGCTCAATAATAGGCCCTTCTAGGCCTTGTTCTACTATTGCAACCACCTATTCTAGCTGTGAGCCTTGGCATTCAATCTCTTAAAAAAGCGTGCCGGCTTCGTCCTGCACCGGCTGGAGTCTATATGTCACTTCCATGACCTTTCTCTGGATGGAAGTAACCTATTGTTAGACTGCATGTTACTTCTATGACCTCTTCATCTTCTCAACTACAGTAATCAGCTTCATCTGTGCTTGCACAATGGATTCCTTCTTCTTTACCTCCTAGAGATGTGCTTCTAATTTCCTCATCTCTAGATCTCTTGCAAGGCATTCATATGTCTGTGCACTTCGATCACTTAACTATTTACATTCTGAATCCAACACTCTAATTCTTTCTACTGCACTCCTGGCAGCTCCTTCCCTCTGATCGTGCACTTCTTGTGGAGTGGTAGGTACTTCTTGGATTTCCAGCTCCATTACCCTTGCTTGAAGCTGTTAAATGATGTCGACTAGCTTCCCCACTTGCATCTTAGTGGACACTAGTTCCTCCTATGCCAAGCCCGAAATAGAGCGAAGTGCTCTAGTTACTGCCTCTTTGACGACAGTGTTCTCTGTAAGAAACTGGTCTTTTTCTTTCTGGATTTTCTCTTTGTCCTCCTTGAACATCGCCCTGATTGCATCTTTCTCCTGCTGCACAATGCAAAGTTTCTCTAAGGCCTCCTCCTTTTCTTGCTTCATTGTTTCTGTGGCAAGTTCATTTTCTTCCTTGGCTTGACGAAGTTGAGCCTCTGTTGCATCTGCTAATCTGCGTAATTAGGCGAGCTCATCCCCCAATTCTACAATTTCCACTAAAGAAGGCACATTATGTACTGCGTGGCTCGAATGGATGTCTTATTGTATGTCCTTGAGCTCCTTCTCTATTCTGTCGTACATCGACTCCTTCTTTGCTCCATGTCTCTGCAAGATTTCTTATGAAGTTTCCTCTACAATTGTGATGAGGAGATAAATATTATCCACTATGAGCACATTCTTCAACTAAGTCTTCTTGGTGTAGGCCTTCTTTCTCGCCGAAGGTTTCTCAGGGGAAAGCTTCCTCTTCTACGATGCTTCTGTTGTGGTGAGGGGATCCTTCGACGGTGTTACTTCTCCTTTTTATTTCTTGTCTCCTTCTTCCCCTCCTTCCTCCTGGTTCAATTCGTCTCCTCCTCCTCCCGAGGGTGAATTAGGCCTACTTTCCTCCGATGTGTTGTCCTTCTCATCACTTTCTATGTCCTGTACTTCCTCCTTTTTCTTCTTTTTCTTTGCACTGTTATGTCCATCATACTTAGTCTCGGTGACCAAAGGACTTTCGATGATGTCGGGGTTGGATAGCTCTGCATCTTCGACCAGTACAAGTAATTTTGCTGGAGATACCTTAGTGATCTCTTCCATGTCTTCATCGGTCAATTTATAATAATACTGGAGCTCCTCGTTACTTTCATTCCTATGTGCAGTGATATAGATGAAGTATCGGTCTATGCAAAACTTTTCTAGTGGCTTGTATGTGTGAAAAGTATTTGGGGTCATCTGTGGGAATGCTTCAACTATAGGTAGTAAGCGTGGAACACCGCATTCAATTGCCACTGCTTCGCCATATCATTCATGTACCACAAGGTGGAGAACCTTACAGAAAATGGCTCTGATGGCTCGACTTCTGGGAATGTCGCTCCCTTTGGCATCTCCCAAGAGACAAATGCGATCAATATCAGTATCCAACTGAAATGAAACTCATAGCCTTGGTCCTGCGCTTTGCGACTGTCCTTCTCCAACTCGTTGATGAGGTAACTCGCCCAGTTCATCTGCATTCCTTCGACACACTTCTCTGCGAGGTCGACAACGAACCCTGTGACCTGTGTCGGACGGTTCTTTCTAACAAGCTTGCCAGTGATCAGTCGGAAAGAAAGGCGCACTGTGCCATCCTAGATGGAGGCCACCTTGTAGCCTCACTTTTCCTTCTCTACATCACCATAGTCTTCCTTTATACGTTGGGCCAATGAGCGATATGTAATCGTCCCTAGGTAGAAATGCTAAGGGTCTGGTCCTTTCATGCTCAATCCTATGATGAGGTGGATCAATACCAGATCGACAGTGACGTGCCTATCAAGCCATAGATACCCTCCATGGTAGCATGACAGGAGGATTTTAATGCAAGCGTTAAACTCTTGATGTCGGCTAAAGTGGGGGATCTTCATCAGGTTCAATATTTTTTATCTTGTGAGCTCCTTTATCCATGACTAGGAGACTATCTTGGGATTCTTCCCAGTTGTATTCATCAGGTACCTATGCGGTGCGAGCATCTCATGGTTCTTCCGGTATCCAAAAATGAAGTTGCTTATCTTGAGAGTTGGGATCAGTCCCAACTGGGGTCCAACTGCACATATCCCCTTTGGGAGGTACACAGTGATCAACGTGTATTTAAAATTACACGGGACACTGTCGCGGTTCACTACGCCAGTCAAAGGTGGTATGTAGTCTGAAAAGAGGGACGAGATCTGCTTTGCGTTCGCCAGATCGTTGCGGAGTTTGGTTCATTTCTTAGGAGTGGGTCATCTAGACCGATGGACAGTCGAGGGGGATTCTTTCTATCCTCTAGTCAATGATGCTTGTATTCCTGCGAACATGACTCCCTCGACCATGAGGTCTATCATAATCTCCTCCACAGACTTCTCTACTACGCTACGTTCACCCAACATGCACACTCGTGATCAAATAACTCAGGTAGGCGAATAGACAAATGAGGCAATCAGACGATATGCTAGGTCTAAAAAACACAACATGATACAATGGGTTCTTAGTTAGCTCAAATATCACAGTTTGAAAAAATTGGTCGCAATGCAGCGTCTGACGGTTTAAATAAGCAACGTCCCAACAAATTCCTCCAACGGGTAGGAATGCCTCAATCAATATGAATCCGTCTGTTGTGGTGTGTTCCCAATGGTCCAATGGTGGTCTTTTCGGCAATAACTACGTTTCTAACCATTCTGGAGCATCATTCTAATGGCCGGGACACCTCCAATGGTCATATAGCTTCATTGTGGCAAAGTCCCATTCTACACAGTTCTACTATTCCGACGAAGTTCAACTTTTGCAGATCTGTCTCCTGCGAAGTCTTCTTTGGAATTTTTTGCAGTTTTTCTAACTTTGCTTTCTTCTTACTGAGCTTTCTTTCTTTCTTTCATGTGATTTGAGTGTATGGATTCCACTTTCTATTCTTATTCTTATCTTCTCTTAGCATAGTAACTTCGCACTACTGAGGGTCTTTCGAAGGGTTCAAAGGTAATACCTCTTCTCTTACTATTTCCGGTGTGGCTGCACTTATTTCCTGCATGGACAGGTTCTTTAAGCCTTCTTGTGTTCTTTCAACTTTGACAACTAATTCTCTTACCGTCTGTTGCTTCGACTTATTCTCTTGTTCTTTTATTATTTTCTCTATTTTTCTAGCTATGGAGTCCTTCAATTCTTGTTTTTTTGTGGCTTCCTCCTCTGCTTTCCTTCAGATCTGATCTTTCTCAATCCAGGTCTTTCCTAACAAAAGTGCAAAAGGGGTATTGTTCTCAACAAACTTAATAACTTCAGATTCTTCTTCGGTCAAGGTTCCATGGGCTATCATAGGTACATTAGTAACTCTTCCACATAGGGTTATCATATTTCCTTTAAACAATCCTATCCTTCCCAATGAAGGTACCATAGCAGGCTTTCCTAAAATTTACCAAGTGCTTTCTAGCATAATATTCACATGTGTTTCTTCATCCAATACACAATCTATGTCGAAGTCTCCTATTCTTGTTTCTATGCATTTCTTTTCTTTTAAGATCTCTGGTAAACTGATGTCTCTATGATCATTCAGTGTTTCTTTCAACTATAATAACATAGTCTCTGATTCGTACTATTTTTCTAATAGATCCTCAGTCCCTTGAACTTCTTCATAGTTTTCTTGTCTCACGTTCATCTTTTCAACTTTAGTAATCATTCTAGGGAAATCTAAAACTTCATGATCAACAACTTTACAACAAATACAAATGGGACTTATATCAGGGCATTCCTTAGCAAGATGTCCCAGTCTTCTGCAATTATAACACAGTGTCAATCCTCTCTTTCTTTTAAACGATCCCCAACCTTTCATGTACTGTGCACTGGGAACATCGTGCTGGACCTGCAATTTGCAAAAATTCTTTCTAGGTTCTTGCACCCACTTGTTAGTCCAAAAATTCTTTTTATGCATAGGAATAAAATATCTTTCACTATCTCTATCAAATTTATTCATATCAAACCTTCTTTCATCTAGTTGTGCCCTAGTTTTTAGGCTAGGACAAAATCTATTAAACATACCTAGATTCATACTTTCGAAGCAAAAATTTCTACTTATCTTACCTTCAGCAGAGCACAAAGCCTTAAGATCTTACCTCTTTCCTTCGGATCAGGTTCCTTTCTTGGCACAAGGCTTCGTAGGATGATTAGAGTACTGTGCACTACGAAAACAGATCTATGCACAGAGATTCCTCTTTTCTTCATTTCCTAGCAATCACAGTTTCAGGTCCCGACAACAAAACCATTTTTTGGCTCAGGAGCAGACCCATGGTTCAACTCTTCAACAACGCACCAAAAAATCCCTAACTATCGGCCCTTTCGACAACACCTATGAAGAAGATGAAGTCTCACTCGAGGTAGAGGTAGGGGAGGTTGCAAGACTCAAGTGTCTACAAACTAGATGAGACACAGATCTGTGATTACAAAACTTAACAGAGCACTTAGACAACAATATGCATTAATTTATGGTTCTCATTCACATAGCAGATTAACCCTTATTACAGATCAACGCAGTAACAATCAAGATCCAGCCCTTAAATCCTCTTAGCACATAGCATTAAATCAGATTTGGCATTCATAATACATAAAATACAAAATATCCATAGATCTATCTAAAATACATCAAGATCAGTGAACTAAGCAGATAAATACATAAACAACATGAACAACATTGCACAAAGCTCATCGACACAGGATATACGTGGTTCACCCCAGTGTGGGGCTACGTCCACCAACTCTTCTTCTTCTTCTTTATTAGTCTTCAGGCTTCTTACATTCTTCTTCTCCTATGCACAAAGCCACAGAGCCAACTCCACAAGGGACAGGTGATCTACGCACAATGCACTAGATCCACCTTCCTCATAATCAGGTCAAGGCACAGAGCCAACTCCTCGATAACACAAATCCTTACATACAATTTCTGTGCACAAAGAAACTTACACTTCTTGCACTAAGCCGATCACAAGTAACTAGTTCTTACATTGCTTATCTATCTATATATACATTTACAATGAGGCCTAAACATGGGTAAACCAATGGGCCGATATCCCATACCCATTACATAAACCCTAAAAGCCCCAAAACCCCACAAAATAGGTGATATCCCGTGATCTCAACTTCGCTTGGGTGTCCCATCTTCGACCAGCCTGTCGAAGTCCCACAAATGGTCAAACATGACCAATTTTCTCTCAAAAATTTGTCGAGGGCCAACAACCATCGATAGTTTCCTCGACCCCAAATCCCCAAAAAACATTGTTTAGGGCCTCAAAACAGCCTCGGAAGTTTGGAACCCGAAAAACTGCTGGAAAAATGCCAAGATGGAAAACTTTTTTTCGAGCCTGTGGAATAGGTGGGAGGCCACCGATATCCACCTGGATCAGAAGCATGGAAAAGTCAGCCCAAACCCACAAAGAAAGGGACCAATTTGAGATGTACTCCCTCAGGAAAACTAGTCCAAGCCTCCAAACAAGAAGGGAAATGAGAAGATGAAGAAGGACATGGTAAAATGGTGTGAGTGCCATAAAAGTTCTTGTCACAAGACTGAAAAATTCCGCTCCAAGAAGTCCCTCGTGGTTGATCTGGAGGCTTCCTAGTCAGAGGTCGATTATAATTCTAATTCAAATCTTGAAGGAGGGAAGCGAATTATCGATGTTGAACCCAGTGCCACTATCGCTACCACCAAAGTCCGACCAAGTGAGCTAGAAGAACCATAGGAAGGGGAACACCTCTTTCACTTGCAGATGTGAGTCAAGGGGGATCTGATTCATTTCATTGTCGAAAAGGTAGTAAGAAGAACCTAATTTCAGCAGAGGCCATCAAGCAGATGGACTTGCCAATGACACTGCACCCACAAACCTACACCATCGACTAGCTTTTCCAAGGAAGAGGTCTTTGTGTCAGCCAACAATGTCGTCTGCCCTATTGCATCAAGCCTTTCAAATATGAGGTACTATGTGATATTTATTCCCTTGAATTTTGTGATGTTATTTTAGGACAACCATATTTGTGGAAGCGTCATGTTGTGTATGAGTCTAGACCTCATAGTGTTATTATTACTTTGGGTAGACAATTGTATAGGATCCCAGAGGTAGCGACGCCTACTGCTCTTTCTTCAATCTTTTCTAAGAAATGTAGTAAGGTCATTTTAGAGAATGAGAAGTTCATCTTCTTTGTGATCTGTGCTCATAGTAAGTAGAAGGTTGCTACCACATCCTTGGACTCTACACAACGTCTCTCTTTGCAGTAGAAGCAAGTGGATGGGATCATGGAAAAATACAAAGACATCTTATCCTCACCTAAAAGGGTACGGACACACTACCAAGTCAAGTATCCAATTGACATGACCCCCGACACACCTCTACCTAATGGACCAGTCTATCGGTGCTTGCTGATGCAGAATGATGAAATTAGGTGTCAGATCCGAGAGCTTCTTCAAAAGGGGCACATCATACCTAGCTCCTCCCCTTGCGGAACCTCAATTGTACTGGTGTAGAAGAAGGATGGGACTTGGCGACTTTTCATTGATTAGAAAGCCTTAAACAAAATCACACTCAGGAATCACTAACCCATTCCCAGGATTGATGACCTTCTTGACTAACTCAAGGGGGAAAATTTATTCAACAAGATCGAGATAAAGTCTGGCTACCACCAGGTTCCCATCGAGCCAAATAATGTATGGAAGACAACCTTCAAGTCTAAAGAAGGTCTCTACGAATGGCTAGTCATGCCCTTTTTCTTAAAAAATGCATTAAAACACCCTGTTTCCCCCAACTTGTAAATATAACTGGACTGGCCAAGAACTATGGCAAACTCATAAATGTGAATATGTAATGTAAATGGACCTTGAGGAAGAGGTCAATGAATGTGAATAACATTCTGAATTTATTGCAGGACTGCTGATGAGGGGATGTGCAGAAAAAAAGAGACCACGATGGCGGTGGAAGGCACCTGAAGAGGTGGTGTTAACTTCCACCAAGAATTAAATACCATATTTGGACTCCACTGGCCCAAAGAACCAAAAGCGGCTTGCTGGCCCTGAAATTCAATGCCTCATAGGATGGTAGGTAGATGGCTTGATGAGGGATGGGATGGTGAACCGCTCATCTGTAGAGTCGTCAGGCCTGATCGACGTGAGGGTAATCATTCCACATGCAACCTCGCGAGAGGATAAGGCATATGGCAGAAGCGATTAGGAGGGCAGACATGAGGGGAACTTTGGTATCACGTAGAGTGAGTGATATCAGCGAGGAAGGATTGCAACCTTTGCTCCTGGTCACTGACAGACAGAGAGACGCAGTCTCACAACATCGTGGTCTCAGCTCAGGGGTGGCTAGTGGTAAATCCGCTAGGAGTCGCTAAGCCTACGGTTGGGTGGAAATGAGCACCCCTCTCAGCAGTTGTATAACCCCTGGTGTTATTTCTGATAAGTATTTTTCTTTTGGCATCTTGAAATATATGTATTATTATTATTATGCTCATAAGCTGTGAAAACTGTGAACGATATCATTATAAGAATGTTTGTATGGTGTTATGATCAGTAATAGTAGTTGTATATTTATATGAAAAGACTACATATGGATCATGTCCTCATGAATCATTATTTATATGCGTACTAATCTAATTTAGACTTCACGTCTAGCTCCCAGGAGAACGATACCCTTATCTGCCTCAGACAGTACCTTGGGTAAACCTCCCCATAGAGATACCCTCCTTGAAAAGTCCATGAAGAACCGGGGAGGAGAAGATGAAGGTGTAAGACCTTAGTAAACCTGCACGAGGAGGAACGATCCTCTTGAAAACCTGAGATGATAGCATAAGGATGAAATATCAAATCGACGGACGAGATCCCGTCGGGAGATCTGTGGTCACTCACCATCGTCAGATCAGAGGAAGAAGTTGGAAGGTTAAGTACCTTATCTCTGATAGATTTTGATCGATGGACGAGATCCCGTCAGGAAATCTGTGGTCACACCCGATTGTTAGATTGGTAGGAGAAGGTAGGGATGTTAATAGCTTTACCCCTTTGTTTTTTGTGTCTTCGTGGGCAACGAAGAATTCTGGATCGTATATCTCCAAGGTCCATGAGAGTATTTGGACCGTTGATTTTTCCACATTCAGGGAGTCATGGAAGAATGCCCATGTAGGAGCCAATCTGAGCCATCAGATCTCGATTGGAAAACCCGACAGCTGTTGGATTTGTTCGGAGTTACCTGAGGGTTAAGACCCCAGTGTATAGGGGCAAAAACCCCATGATAGATCTGAGCCATCCAAGTGATGGAGGTGACGTGTCAAGAGATCTCCCATTTCGGGAAATCGGAATTCCTGAGGTCATGAAAGTCAGGACCTCAGAAGTCTCGAAAACGTGAGGAGCGATCTGAACCGTCCATCCATTTGGGATGCGTGTCAGAAATCCACAGAGAGTCGGGATATTTGGCATCGGGAAATCAGAATTCCTAAGGTCGAAGGAGTTGGGACATCACAAGTCTCCAAATCCCGACGAGATCAGAGCCATCTGTTTGTGAGGACACGTGGCAAGAATCAAGAGCCCATCGGCACATCAAAATTTTGGAAGGCAAGACTTCCGGTACACCAGAAGTCACGAAAGCGCGAGATTGGATCAGGACCATCCGCTTGTGGGGACGCATGGCAGAGATCCAGGCCATTGGGGAAGTCCTGACGAGGAGGCTGTCCATCGGAGTTCGGCTCATCGGGATATCGGAGGTCTCGGTGACAAGTTATTGGTTCACTTTGGAATCGCAAAACGCGAAACCCCGATGAGTGGGGGCTAGCTGTCTGCACATCAGAGAAGGAGGACAGTGCCACTGTGAGGGGCCAACTGTCAACAAACCGGAGAGTCAAAATTCTAGGAATCAGGAATTTCGTGGGCATATGCACTTTGGCATTGAAAACCCCGAAACCCCAATGAGGGACAAGGCTGCGGTCTTGTGGGATAGAGGTCACGTGGATTAAAGACTTAGCCCGAGAGGCTAAGGCAGCAGAGGAGTGTAACAAGATTTGGGGATCGGTGAACCAAATTGTTGGGACATCATGAGTGTCAAAACCTCGATGGATGGAAGAGATTCTTTCGGAGGATCTCTGGGTCCGTAATGACTGTTAGATGTGGAAACAAGACGTTAACTTAAGCCAGGACGTGAACATGCTTTAGGATAAACGGTGAGTAGATCTGGAGGGCCAGAGTTCACCGGCCCAGATCTACGACTGAGGTTCCATTCCGGAGCCCCCTTTCCGTTCTGCCTTTAGCGGTAGGGGGGGGGTTCGGAATTGGACACGCAACTCTCGAACGGTCAAGATTTACTCGTCCTGATCAACGGTTTCTAGGTGGATTCCGGACCCCCCTTGCTATTCTGTCTTTAATAGGGGGGGGGGGGTCTAGAATAGTGTGGCATGTGAAGTGGGGCCCCTCCCTGTCATGACGACCACCGTGTCGCGTTTCCCTCTCTCCACCTGTATTACACCTAAACGTGCGATGGGGCTTGTTCTCATTGGTGGTTCTCCACTCCTGTCGAGATTTGTTCCTATTGGCCAATTGCTGACCCGGTAGGGATTCGACCCCCTTGACCATTCACTAGCCCTATCAGGGTTCAGTGGCTATAGAGTCGATCGTTTAGACATTACTGTAGCGCCGAGGCAAGAAATCCAAATAGGCACTACGTTCAAATCGAACCATGATCATGACCCGCGATCGCATGAGAATGGAGAAGAAGAAAGAAAGAGTCAATTGGCGTTGGGTTTCCATGGTTATTTAAGGTTTGAGTCCGACAGAGGTCCGAAAAAATTTGATTTAGTTAGTGGGTATGTTACAAAGTGGTATCAAAGCATGGTTACAACACTCGGCCTGATTGGGCTTGTTATCGCACAGTTTGTAGGAAGGGTTTGGGTAGCTTGAGTTAAGGCTTCAAACTAGCGTAACAGGAGTTTCCCCACCCACTGTCACCTCGATGGGGAGCTCTTTCTATTTAGGGTGGCTAATCCCAAGGGAGACATCCCTAGTAATCTGGGGTTCTGAAAGGTCTAAAGGTCTTTTAAGATTCAAGATAAGGGTTTCCTTTCACAGATTACTGCCAAGAGAGATAGTCAAGAGAAAGTCTTCCAATGAATGGCACCTGTTTGCGACACAAGACAAATAAAGCTAGAATATGTGCTGCAGTGGTTAGTACTTCAAAGTATTAATGACTATCCTTAACATACATGAGCATTAATGAGAGTAATTATTGATGAAGTCAATGATTATAGACAAGAATAAAAGCTTAAAACACTTCTTCAATAGATACAAAGTGATAGAGGCATTCAATGTTTAATATCAATCCTTGAGTTATTACAATGCATTAAGTATCACAAATCTGCTCATATATAATGTTGCTGCGTCACAGTTGCAGATTTGGTGACGTCAACCCTACTTCTGAATTAGTGTTTTTGGAAGGCAAAAAAGTGAACGTTTTGCACATTAAACCAAAGAAAATAGTCTACACTTCAATGCCTAACCAAATCACAAAGTTTTACACTTAAATAATGGCTAAAAGAGGCTTGACGTCATCAATATTTCTGTTGTTACAGAAGTGACGTCAGCCCTAAAACAAGTCAGTTTGAGAGACAAAGAGAAGGACATTTTGCAAATTTAAACTTATGAAAGTGATCAACAACTCAAGGTCTATCAAACAAAGTGAAAAATGTCAAAACGTTTTGAGCCAATCAAAGATTTTAAACATGTGTGACGTCACCTATATTGTTGTTGTTTTAGGGTTAGGGTTAGTTAACCAAAGAGGTGGACGTTTTAACAAATCAGCCAATGAAAAGGCTTAAAACCTCTATGGCTATCAAGAGATGACTTAGCCGCAACTTTTAGTCCAAACACAAGTTTAAAAAAGGCAAGATGTCATCTTAGGGTTAGGGTTAGTAAAAACGCTAGGGTTAGTTAGGGTTTTAAATTCAAGAAAGTTTTAAAAGAGTGTTTAAGCACAAGCAAGCTCAA
>JASDQU010712065.1:3911-15387 GCA_032191745.1 Picea mariana | reverse complement strand
TGTTTCCTTCCAGCGGTTAGACTGAATGAAGGAGTTGTGGGCCCATAACCTGTTAGAATATAATGGATGTGCTCGTTTTACCATTGACAATATCACTATTGTCACCCAACCATAGGCCGAAGCCACCCCCCGAGCACCTTAACCTTGACAGAGAATCACTCCGGAAGCAAACCCTAGGCTAGATAGCCAAACACAGGGTAGTGTACCTTTCCCCAAGGATAGCGTACCAACAAGAGCTGACAAGATAGTCCAAACCCTAGACAAGAGATATTCCAAGCCAAAACGTAACTGCTAGCTGTAGCAACTGCACCGACATCTCTCCTCAAACCTGCGCACAAAACCGGGCACTGCAGTGCGCACAAGTTGCTGCTCTGCAATTCTGAGACTACCTGCCAGAATGAGAATTGGCCTCCTGTATTTATACTAATTCTGGCTAACTGCTTGGGCCGACTTCTCATTCTGGCTAACTTCTTGGGCCGCCTTCTCATTCTGGATATCTGTCTATTCAGTATATATTATTATTTCTGGCCGAATTCTTCTCTTGGAGGCCAATAACCTAAAATAAATTATCTTCTTGAGCCGACAAGTCTTCTAGGGTTATTAGCCAACTCATTAGGGTTTCTTCTTGCTTCCCAGAGTATTCTATCCTCGTCAGGTTTACACGTGGAGGTAAATACCTCCCACAACTACCATAATATCAACAACTTGTGGATGCTTCACCTCTATAAGATCCCCAAGGGAAAGTGTGTGAAATATTTTGGTTGTATGCCTTACTGATTGAGGGGTTTTGTCAAATAATTCACATATGTAGCTTTATTGTGCTTATTTTGTGGTTTGTTATTAAGTTTATAACAAAAATATTTTTGCAATGATAGACATGGACTTAAACAATAGTGAAGAAAATAAAAACAAGAACAAAATAGCCACAAACTCATATCTTTATTTTATTTAATATGTAGCTGACCTCCATACAAAAGAAGAGCATATTTGGAAATATATATAGGACAATGGAAGATGTGGTTGATAGCACCTCCAAGATGCAATAGAAAGGAGAGATATTGGTTTCCCCGAGCCTCCAATAGCTATATGAAAAATATCTTGAAGATCAATCTCTTTCCCTTCCTCCAAAACACTGAATCCTCTAGCTGAGTTGCGCCCTCACTAGCTGTAGTGCACCCTAGCAATTGGCATGGCTTAGATATGGCCACAAAACTTCAAGAAATGGTTGTTAATCTGTAGGGAAGAGAATGGTTGAGTCATATGAGGAATTTCCCTTGTTGTAGATGATAAAAATGACCTCAAATCAATGGATCTCTAACCCCAAGTACACCCTCCTTCAGGAAATTCACCTAGCTCTGATAATAAATAATTATGGAGGATGAAAACCCCCAAGAATTCCAATAAAGGTTCCTTCAGGGATGGAAAATTCTCCCAAGAAAATATCTCTTCCAGATCCAACCACCAAAGGCCAAATCGAACTCCTCAAGGTTGAGCAGTGTGCCCTTCTTGTAGGAAACCCTTCACTGGTGTGTCCCTCTTTACAAATGATAGCTAAGAATGATCTGATCTGAATATAATGGTGAGGGTGGAATCTTTCACCTATTTGGTCAAGCTTGAACCAGGAAAGGAGAGAGCTTTCACCTCCATGTTGATCTCTAAGGTTTGTCTAGTCAAAACCCTCAAAACACTCAAGCTACCAGAGTTCAAAGTTGCAAATAGAAATGAACAAGAATGAGAAAGTGAGGTTCCCTCATCCTCTTTTATACTCCAACATTATAATTCTCACTTAAATTATTAATTGGATTTCTAAAGTCTTTTTCTTCACTTATCCAATTAACTTATATTTCCTTATTAGCCAATGTTACTTTAATAATTTGACTTTAGTATCCTCAATAACATATTTTGGACACCTTAGTCCCCTTTTTTTCGATGAGGCTATAGCCTAGGGGGAACAACTAGGCTACTAAGTCCTCTAGTTCTTTGGTCATATGGAAAGGGATCTTACAGTCTCCCTTTCCTGAAATTGCTTTCCCACAAGCAATTTTGAAATGATGTGCTGCAAGACATGTTCACCTTCCCAAGAAACATCCTCAATTGGTAGATTCTTCCATTTAATCAAATACTCCTTGATATTTTTGCTTCTCAACTTTTTCCCCTAACCTCCAAAACATATTTAGGAGTTAAAATCAGTTGGACCTCCTCATTAAGTGGTGGAATATCCTCTGTAACTGACACCTGTTGACCCAATGCCTTCTTCAAGCATGACACGTGGAATACATTATGGATTTTTCTCCCTGGTGGCAATTCAATCTCATATGATACCTCCCCAACTCTTCTATTCACCTTGTATGGACCATAGAAATGAGGCTTGAGTTTTTCCACACCATTTCTCTTGATTGATGTCTGGTGATATGGATGTAACCTCAAATAGACCAAGTATCCGACTTCAAACTTGCGCTCCACCCAATTTTTATCTGCATAGATCTTTTGTTGGTTTTGAGTCCTCTGTAAATGATCCTTAAGATCCTTAAGGATTTCTTGACTTTCTTGGACCCAATCCTTAGCCATAGGATACTTTTTGTCCCCAAGCGCAACCTCCATGAAGGTGAGTGAATCATAGCCATATAATTCCCTAAAGGGTGTCATGTCAATGGACCTGTGATGGGTAGTGTTATCAAAATACTTCTCTAAATTAATCCATTTGACCCATGCTCTCTATTGTCTTGCCACATAATCATGAGGTATCTTTCCACCCATTTATTGACTATTTTTGTTTTTCCATCAATTTGAGGGTGGTAGTTCGTGCTAGGAGTCAATTCAGTGCGAACAAGTCTGAATAAATCCTTCCAGAAAGTGCTCATGAACCTACTATCCCTGTCACTCACAATATTCTTGGGAAAACCATGCAATTTGAAAATTTCTTTGAAGAACAATTATGCTCCTTGAGATGGGCTATACTCCATGGAAATGGCGAAGAAATGTACAAACTTGGTCAAGCAATCCACAACTACAAAAATGCCATCCTTGCCCTGTACTTTAGGAAAACTTGTGATGAAATCCATAGATATACTTTCCCATTTATATGATGGAATGGGAAGTGGCTACAAAAAACCTGCTAAATGGGTTTTCTCAACCTTGTTTTGCTGACAAGTTGTGCATTCTTTAACATAGTGCACAACGTCTTCCTTGAGGCCCTTCCATGCAAATGTCTCTCTAATCTTCCTATAAGTTTTGAGGAACCCTTGGTGGCCAACTAGTGGTGAATCATGGAATGCCCTTAACACCCTTTCCTTGAATTTGGATTTTGGTACCACATAAATCCTTCCGTTATAGTAGATAAGGTCATCGAAAATTCGAAACCTCTCATCCTCAATTTTCCCATCCATTAACTCACATGAAAACTTGTTTTTGGAGTACTCTACTAACATATGTGATTTCCATTCAACCGAAATTTTTGACAAGGCATAAGATGAAGGCCTCCTAGACAAGGCATCTGCTACAATACTATTCTTCCCTTTGACAAACTCTATGTAAAAATCATAGGCCTGGATTTTTCTTACCCATTTTTGTTTCCTTTCATCGAGGTCTTTTTCCTCCAAAAAGTATTTGAGGCTATTGTGAACTATTTTGACTATAAACTTGGCTCCCACCAAGTATTGTTTGAACTTAGCTAGTGCATGCATGATAGCTAATATATCCTTATTATATACAGTGTATAATAACTTAGGTCCTATTATTTTTCTACTTTTAAAATCAATAGGATGCCTCTTCTGCATGAGGACATCCCCAATTCCTTCCCCTGATGTGTCACACTCTAGTATTGATCCAGATTATTTTCGGCACTAAATGAGAGTGGAGATATAATAAATAAATGTACAGAGATATATCAGATATCCAATAATATAACATAAATGTATCATAGATGCAACCATAAACACAAAGATACAATAATACACAATTTTCTATTAATGAGCGAAAATGTACAAAGATTGTAAAAATACAGAGTGAAAGACTTGCTAGAATGGTGGCAGCTTATATTTATGAGAAGAGATGTGTCCGCTACTCGCATTTGCAAGAAGATGATTTTAAAATGAGGATCCAAAGGCCTTTTTATCATAAATAAAGTCCAAAACCCTAACCCCGGAAGATGAAAAACCAACAGTTTTGTAGACTCCGTTTTGGGTAGTTTGGTGTATCAACTTCCTGAGGGCGTAACTTTGGCATATGATCTCCGTTTGGGGCGCACGATAGCTCGTTGGAAAGGTATCATCGAGGAGATTCATTTTGGGGGTTCAATTAGAGACCTTGACTATCATTGAGAATATCTATCCCAAAAAACCTTCATTTAGGCCCTTAAAATGGCCCCAGAAGTTAAAAACTGCTAAAAATAGTAAGTTAACAAAATTGCCAGAAAACTGTTTTGAGCCAGTTGGAAAAGGTGGGTGGCCACCGATATTTACTTGGATCAATCCTCCCTCCTTAGGAAGCAATATTCTCCATTATGTTGAGTTCCCGGGGGAGAGGGAAAAGCGTTTGTTGAATCTGCATCTTGATGAGATGCTTGCCTTGTTGGAGGAGTTGTGTTGCTTAGCTTGTTAAAGGTTGTCACAAACCTATGGATGGAATGGATAGACCTTTTTAACTAGTATGGCTACATGCAATGCTTGTGTGTAGTAGGAATATTTACACTTTGTTGCAATCTTGTTGACTTTCTTCTGTTGGATAGAAGGTGCTTGGGCCAAGGCTGTAGTGGTTGCAGTATCCTTTTGTTCACCTTTTGAACAGATTGTGAAGAAGCTGAATTTTGTGGTATGAGATACTACCTTGCGACATTTTTTAGGTGGGACAGTACTTGGAACTACCTCTGGTATCCTGTAGAGATGACTCCCCAGAGTAACAATGATAGGACGGGGTCGAGACTCATAGATAACATGGCGCTTCCACATATATGGCTGGCCCAAGAGAACATCATAGAAATCCATTAGGGCAACATCACATAATACATCATCCTTGAAGGGTTGGATGCCGTATGAAAATCGACATTGCTGACTGACACGAAGATCTCGTCCTTGGTGAAGCCACCCAATGTTGTATGGTTGTGGGTGTGGTGTTGTTGACAATCCCAATTGTTTGGTGACCTCTGCTGAGATGAAGTTCTTCTAGTTTTCGCTATCAACAATAAAATGCAGTGGGGTCCCCTTCACCCACATCTGTGAATGAAAAAGGTGCTCCCCCTCTTCAGAATCTATGGGTTCTTCTGGTTGAATTGCTGCGGTTGCGACAATAGCAATGGGGTCTCCGTCCATGATCTGTCTTCTATCATTATTTTCTGAGTCAAATTCTGAATCATGGTTTGGCTTGTCTTTGATCTCGACCACCAATGACATTTTTGAGCAACATTCATCGGTGTTGTGCCAGAGGCTTTTGTGGAAATCACACCATTTTCTAGTGTCCTTCTTCGTCTTTCCGTGACCCTTATTTTCATGTGGCTTGGACTAGTTTTTAGGAGACTGTTTGTTAGGGTCGTCTTTATCATACTTTGGTTGTTGCAGATTTGCAGACCCGAACTCTCATTTTTTCTGGTGCTTAAATTTCTACTCGATTTTAACAACATATCGATAAGCAACACTAAGTGATGAGATGTCTAGAAAATCCATTTCCGTTTGGATGTATCTGTGTAGAGCCCCACGTTATTTTAGAACCAAATGTCGTTCGAAATCTTTGATACCTAGCTTGGTGAGAAAGGTATGGAAGGTATTGGTGAAATCCATAACTTCTTGGCCACTCTCTTGCAACAGTGTGGTCCATCTCATGTACTGGTCCTCATAGTTTCCAACAGGATAATATTGTTCCTTTACTACATCCACAAAAAAATCCCAAGTGAGCTCGGCCCCATATATTCCAGACTCCTCTGTGAAAATTTTCTCCCAGTAAGTTTCCCACCAATTTTTGACATGGGGGAGAGCCTTAAGGAGTGCTAAGGTGATCTTTTCCCTGYYRGAGAAATTATGAAYAGAGAAATAACCTTCTAGCAGATTTAACCATTTTTCTAAGGCATCTGCATCTATATGTCCTTCAAATATGGGAATATCAAAATTAACTTGTACCTTGAAAGGMRAGGTGCCTCYAAAGTGGTCGMTTGATGAAGACACACCTGTTGTTATCGGCARGYGTTGAAGGATGTRGAAAAAATTCTCCATCATTTCGTACCTCTGTCGCGTGAGAGCTTGCTCAAGMAACAKATTAATAGAATCGTCTGCTCTGTCATTTTTMTTTTCTTCTACCATGGAGGGTTTTTTGGGCGTGTGAGAGAGATYGTATTCAAGAGAGACAAGCTYGAGRCCCAACTTTCTATACTCAGACCTCATCRGGGACATGCATTGAAAAACRATYAAGAGCAACCTGCTCTGATAYCATTGATCYAGATTATTTTCGRCAYRAAATGAGAGCGGAGATATAATAAAAAAATGTACATAGATATCTCAGATATCCAATAATATAACAAAAATGTATCAAAGATGAAACCATAAACAYARAGATACARTRATACACACTTTTCTATTAATGAGCGAAAATGTACAAAGAATGTAAAAATACAGAGTGAAAGACTCGCTAGAATGGTGGCAGCTTATCTCTGAGAAGAGATGTGTCCGCTACTCGCATTCGTAAGAAGATTATTTTACAATGAGGATACAAAGGCCTTCTTCTCATAAATAAAATCCAAAACCCTAACCCCGGAAGATGAAAAACCAACAATTTTGTAGACCCTGTTTAGGGTAGTTTGGTGTATCAACTTCTTGGGGGTGTAACTTTGGCATACGATCTCCGTTTGGGGCGCACAATAGCTCGTTGGAAAGGTATCGTCGAGGAGATTTATTTTTTGGGATCAATGAATGCCTTGAGATATCATTGAGAATTTCGATCTCGAAAAACCTTCATTTAGGCCCTCAAAATGGCCCTGGAAGTTAAAAACTGCTAAAAATAGTGAGTACCAAAATTGCCAAAAAATTGTTTTGAGCCAGTTGGAAAAGGTGGGTGGCCACCGATATCCACCTGGATCAAGTATGAATGGCTGAGAAAAATATGGTAATGCTAGGACCAGACAAGTATTCATGACCTTCTTCATTTTGTCAAAATTTTGTTGGGATACTTCAATCCACTTAAACCCTCCTTTCTTGGTTAAATCAATCAATGGTGCACAAAGTTGTGAAAACCCTTTAACGAATCATCCTATAGTAGGTGCAAATGATTTTAAATCCTCATATCTCTGTGATGTTTCTGGGTGTTGGAAAATCTAATATGGTTTGTATCTTCTCTTGATGAACCTATACCGCCTTTGCTCCAATGATATGCCCCAAATATAATACTTCTATCATCCCAAACTCACATTTAGACTCTTTGACATACAAGGATTGTTCCTCCATGATGTTCAAGATTTGATCCATATGCTTGAGGTGATCCTCCCAAGTTTTTCTATAGATTAGTATATCATCAAAGAAAACCAAGAGATACTTCCTCAGTTGTTTATTGAAAATATGATTCATGCAAGATTGAAATGTAGTTGGTGCGTTATTTATCTCAAAAGGCATAACTAAGAACTCATAATGGCCATAATGACACCAGAAGGCCATTTTATGGATATCTTATTCTCTCACTCAAACATCCGTGGAATCATCTGATCAAAGGTCAATGATGTAAACCCACTTTCGGAAGCGAGGAGGCCTGCCATTGAGGCATGCAGGTCTTAAGGTACTAACTGGTTTCTAAGTCTAGTTCCTGGATAATGTGTTGAGGTTGACAAGAATAGACTCGTCGTAGGAGGGACTTGATGTATCCTCCATCAATGACACGAAACTGACACAAAGATGTAAATTGGTAGATCAAATGAACATGGTCTGACACGGGTATTGAAACAAGATATTTGTGATGGTTGACTCTCGAGGGAGATACTTCCCTTGAAAACTGAGGCACAACAATAGTGTGATATCCCCCAAAAATAAAATATTTTTGGAATTTAAATTTGCTGGAAATTTATTTCTGTTTTTAGTAAATTCGAATTTGGAAATTTTTTGCCATTTATGGCAATTCTGAATTTGATAATTGTGATTAATTATTATGACTGTTGGGTAGAGTTCTGATTGGACTCAACTAACTATTTGACTATGACACTTATATAAAAAAAAAATATTTATATTAATTGCAGGAGGACAAATGGAACAACCATGTTAAAATCAGCTGACCATGACTCCATGAGTGGGGAACATGTTGGAACTACCTTTGGGTTGGTTATTACAAGTGGCAAATAAGAGATTTGGCCATTGGCAGCCCCTGGAAATCGGGGATTTAGAAAGTTGTGAAAATCCCCAAGGGAAGGAAAAAGACCTGGGCAAAATTGATAAATAGCATATGAAAGGACGCAGGATGCTGCCAAGTATGCTAGGGAAAAAGATTTTTGAGCTCTCTTGCTGTTATGAACACTACGGATTGAGTGTGAGGCAAGAGGAGTCTACTGAAACATATTTTCCTTGTTGTTATGAGCACTACTGAGTAAGTGTGAGGCAAGAGGATAACTGCTGGAATTGAAGGACATTGCTGAGGAGGAGTTTCCGAGATAGCCCTCATGGATTCATGGTCAGGCTAGGGGGTGAACTGGGCAAGTGATTTGGCTGACCTGTTCTATGGTTGGGAGGAACGCGGTTGTTCCCTTTGTCTTCTTGCGACCGGGTTCATATATGTTGCTCTACTCCTTTTCTGTTTGAATGATTTTATATCTGATGCAATATATTTGTTAAATCAGAATTGAAATGATTTCCATTTTCTGTTCAAATGATTTTATATCTGATGTCATGTATTTATTAAATCTGAACGAATGATAGAATTGGCCTTTTATTAGTTATGATAGTTAAAAGGATTTATGCATGGTTAAATTCTGGAAGAAATCTCCTCTAAATTAGTTTCACTACTATTTTCTTTTTTATTTGTTTTCTGAGTGAAACCAATGTTGAGATTGGCATATGGGGAGTGGAAGTTATGCTAAATTTCATTAATCTAACTATATGGATAATGCCAGGAACAACATTCTGAGTTTTTTAAACTATGCTACATTTTCTTTTCCATTAAACAGACTGTGTAGAGGCAGATCTGTAGCTGAGGTAGGAAGACCGACTATTACACTAGTTTCCCTTACAATTCTGTGTATGCAGCACGCGATTTAAAACTCCTACCATCCCTTTTGCCTAAACAATGAAGAAAGTATAGATATATATACATATATTATTCTGGAAGAAAAACATAGAATCAGAACTTTACTCAGACCATTATATCCAATCTAAATAATCTCTATTGCAGATTTAAACCACCTTGGTAATAATTATAAGGAATGCCAAAATGAGATAAAATGATTTAGTATTTAGATCTAGCATAAGTCGATCCAACATCTAGCGTTTGAAAAAATAGGGCCTGTCTTCAAGGCAATAACCCTGGTATTTAAAATTTAGGGCATAACGAGACTAAACGGTAATCGGTTATCAAATGTTTCATTTTACTCTAACGAATAGGAAAATCTTGTAGAAGAAATTTCTGCAAAAGTTATACTGTAACCACTGGGACCAAATCCCCAGTTTTCCTTGGGAAATTTTTTCCCTTTTTCCAAACCCGATAAGAGTCTGAGGGAATCGAATTTGAATGACCCCTTTTAAATTTGGCAGCTGTAATGCTTCGTAAGCACAAGAGTTCGAAGACGCTTAATTAGGACCTATAATGAAAAATTAACTTAGAATTTTGTTTAATGGTTTAAACCTTAGAGAACAAAATGGTTTGAAAGGCTGAAGTCAATCGGGTTTTGGTGATTACAAACACCGAACACAAAAGACAAAAGACCACACTGTTTGCCGAATTGCAAAATGCGAAGAGACTGAGGACCCAACATTTCAGGATTTTGGGATTTTGGGGTTCGGGATTTCAAGGTTTACGAACCCCTGATGCACAAACAAAATGAAATAAGAAGTGTCGAATCGTGAAATGTGAAAGGACTGTGGGGCCAACACTTCGGAGTTCCGGAGTTCGGGATTTCGGGGTTTCGCGATTCAGGATTTCGTGACTCTGGCGGCAACTTTTCTAGGCCCTTCGAACTCCCGAGACCCGAAATGCCGAAAAGGGGCTTAACGGGTCTTGGCCTTTTCACATTTCAAGGTTTCACGATTTAGGATTTCACGACTCCAGATGCAATGTTTCTAGGCCTTCGAACTCCCGTGACTCGAAATGCCGAAAAGGGGCTTAACGGGTTTTTGGCCCTTTCACATGAGATCAATGGTCCCAATTCTTTCGGGATTTCACAAATCGAGAGTTTGCGATGCAGCGACTCTAAAATCCCTTGCTGCTCCAAACCCCTAACTCTGAAATAACGAAGTTCGAAGCGCGAGATCAACGACTTCTGTTGCTTCTCATCCAACGGTCGCTACTCCTCCTGAGCTTCTTAATGCTAAAAGACGATTTCCCACAGATCTACGATATCCAATGGTCCGCGAGATTTCGGTACTTCCCCACGAATAAATCTCACCGTTCGTTCACTCCGCTCAAGGATCTCTGGCCAAAATGACTTAGCGTTCTCCACCTAAACTTGACCTCTACGAGACGATTTCGATCTCTGCCTCCCTTTGAATACTTCAAAGGTGCTATCCCTTCTGAGCTTTATCTTTCTGAACATCAAAGGTTCCTTCGACCTGAGTTTAGACATCGCCTATATACAAAGAAGTATGTTGGAGTAGTTTGAGAGTCAAGGGAAGTGATTGAATTATGGAAAGAATTTACCCACATAAGCTTTTTGGTTCAAAGTAATTTAGACTGGTGTAAAAATGATATTATGGACAGAAATGAATTTTACCTTCTCTTAATTTCTAAGCTTAAATGAAATTGAACTATGTCATAGGATTTTTTTTTTTTATGGTGGATTTGAGGTTCATTACATATGGTATCAGAGAAAAAGTTAGAACAATGGGCCTGAACAGGGCCACATTAATTGCTTAGTATATATTCCGATTTATGAAAAAACTAATAAATCTTGTGGTTACAAACAGAAAGCCTTTCTGTTTTGTGTTGATTATGGCAGCTCAAGAAGGTGCAGACATCAGGATGGAAGGGAATCTGCAGCAAGGACCTCCTGGAAATCCAAGGAAAAAAAGTGATGGAAGATCACCCACAGAGGTGTTGGAAACAATGAGGAATCTTATTGTTGAACTGTAGGTTTTCAAGGCCGACAATGAAAAATTGAAGAAAGCACAGTAGGAACAACAAGAGATAAATGAAGTCTTGTTGCGTAGTATAGTAACCAAGAAAAGCCCAAAATATGATAACCATGATGAGGAGGTCAGCAAAAGGGCCTCCAAGAATTCTTGTGTGGAAACAGAAAAATGAGACAGTTCGTCTGAAGGGACACCTTCAGATGAGGACAAAACTATACCAGACAGAAAAAGAAAAC
>JASDQU010712063.1:52941-68892 GCA_032191745.1 Picea mariana | reverse complement strand
AATTACCCAAAACCGGTCGCTTCCGTTCCAAATAATCTTCATACAAAACTGTCACCATCTCCGACATGGCCTGGAATGTTTTCCGGAAGTCTTTCTCTTCTTGAGGAATCCCTTCATCCGATGCCATCTTCTCTTTAAAAGAAGCTCTCTTTCTCAATCCAATTAATGGATTCTCCGCAACAAGCTCACCTTCACCACGATGTAGCTTTTCCCTGGTTATCATGCAACTCAAATCCAAACATCAACTAAGCTCTGATACCAATTGATCCGGCAAGATCTTTTATGATTATGGTTGAGTTTTAAACTTGCATGAATAATTTAACCATTTGAGAATTTTAATGAAAGAATGAGGAAAGAAGAGGATTATATCAGTCAAATACACATATGCAGATTTGAAAACAATAATGAACAGCAAACCATAAGAACGCAGGTTGATAACGGAGTTCGGCACAATGTTTGCCTACGTCTTCGGGCCTTTTTCCTGTGGGGGAGGCTTCTTTATTTCTGCTCAAGTGCTCAAAATTACATCTCAGCAATGCCCAAAGGCTACAAGACTGATCTGGTCTTCTATTCACAGATCTCAAGAACCCAATGAAAGAAACGACATGCAAAACTGATGCTCCAAGCTCCCAGAAACGATCCGACATCGTTTCCACCTCAAAGGCTTCCCTGCAACAAACTGACTTTGGCTTGGCTTTCCAACAGTATAACTCTGCAAAAATGACTGTCCATTGGCCTCAAACAGGCCTAGTTTATATAGAAAAGGAGTTGGTTTCACATCCCCAACTTCCTCCAAGAATCTGGCCTCCAAAAAAAGCCCAATATCCCCCAAAATTGGAGAAAATCAGCTAAAATTAACTTCAATTAATTAAAATAAAGCACATTTTGTTGCAAAAACCCACTTTTCCAAAAGATTTGGGCGCTAGCCCCCAATTACCGGGCGCGGCCCCCTCTTGGCGGTCATATGGTTGGGCATGTGGCCAAGCGCTATCGCGCTGGCCACCCCACACTCGCCCCTGCTTCGTAAATCGTGGTCATATGGTTTAAACGGTATGCGACCGGTGGCTTAACCTTTCCCGCGCCCATCGGTCATGCTCTGGGTCATATGGCGTATACCCGGAACCATGGCTTTGTCATACAGCCCCGTGGATAACAACATACCTGCGCATATGTGTGGTAGCCTGGGTCACATGGCGGAGGCATAGGACCCAACGCTAATGTTTACACCGTGACCGTTTGGTTTAAATTTTCCCGCTCATATAGTGGTAGAACCGCAGGTCGTATGGCATGTCCACCGGACCTCGACCAACTGATCAAACTCACCGTATATAAAAACCACCAACAATGGGGTGCCACGTGGCTGCCCATGACTGGGCCACATGGCACCTTTTTCAACCAACCAGAATTGAACACGTGTCGTCATTTGATTAGTCCACCTATTTGCCACGTAAACCGTCGTACTGCCAACTGTCGATCCGCTGTGCTGCCACGTCATCCGATGACTTCACCTGGTGCCACATCACCCTGCCACTTGTCGGACGCTGATTATCCCACCTCAATGCTGACGTCATCATGCTGACGTCAGCGTGCCACGTGTCACCCTGTGAGTGGTGACACGTGTCACCTCGATATTGGTCTGACCGCATGCCAAAAGTGCCAAATCATCCTGACACATGTCACGTTCTAGAGACGCCACGTGTCCTGTACGGAAGCCGCCACGTGTCCTATACGGAATCTGCCATGTCACTGTATGGAATCTGCCACGTCACTGTACGGAATCTGCCACATCACTGTACGGAATCTGCCACGTCACTGTACGGAATCTGCAACGTCACTGTACAGAATCTGCCACGTCACTGTATGGAATCTGCCATGTGTCACTGTATGGACGTGCCACGTGTCACTGTACGGACGTGCCACGTGTTTTGCCCAGTCAGCATCAAATTTTTGCCTGTTTGACTTTTCGGACAGAACGCGATATCTTCTCCATACGGACTCCGTTTGACATAAAAATTATACCACCGGAATCAGGAAGACGAGACGGACGCACTGGCACAGGTTTCGTCACATTCTGAGCACTTTAATTTTTGAGCATTTTTCAAGCCCTATCTGGCTTCTGGATCCGTTTTCAGATCACAACCACAAACTAGAAAATAATAATGAAGGATTCAAGAATTGCATAGAGGCCCTTTTCCTAGTAGATATAGAAAATATCAATGGGGACTTCACATGGTCCAAAAAATGCTCTGGATCCCAACATATTACCTATCGTTTAGATAGATTTTTAATATCAGAAAAACAAATGATGGAAGGATATTTCATGCAATACAATATCCTCAATGTGGTTGGCTCAGATCACTGGTCGATTCAGATTTGGATGGACATCGTAAGAATTCTCAAATGAAGTCCATTTGGATTCAACAAATGTTGGTTGTCCCATCTATATTTTCAACATAATTTGCAGAAGTGGTGGGCACAAACAACAATTTCCTATGGAACTTTGATGTACAAATTCCAAAAGAAGTTGAAAAACTTCAAGCTAAAGCTCAAGGAATGGAATAAGAACATCTTTGGTAATACATTTCAAGAACAAATATACCTAGAACAGGAAATCAAAAACATCCAGCAGATTCTCTTAACACAAGGATCCATGATGCATCTCCAAGCAGAAGAGGCGCGGGTCAAACAACAATTGGAGGAAAGGTATGACCAAGAGGAAATTATTTGGTGACATAAATCAAGAATATGATGGGTAAAATAAGGGTTAAAAACTCTAAAATTTTTCACTACTCTATGATCCAAATAACGCACATCAACTGTAGTACCAAACCGGAAAACGCTTAGGGTCAAACCCTCCCGGCACACACATACATAGAGAAGGAACTAACTAATTACTATGAGGATCTTCTTTTTGAACCATGTCTGGATCGATCTGAGGCCATAAAAAAATCATTAGACATATCCCTTCCTTAGTTTTAGAAGATCAAAATGTTGCACTCCTTTGACCCATGTCTTTGGAGGAAGTAGATCTAGATATAAAGGAGATTCTTATTGGAAAATCCCCAGGTCTAGACGGGTTTACTGCAGACTTTTTTCATATTTGTTAGAAATTAGTCAGAGAGGAGGTTTGAAAGTTGATTGAAGACTCTCATAGATATGGAGAGCTTCTACTGACACTCACTTCCACCTTTCTCACCCTCATCCCTACAGAGGATAAGGTCTCACATCCCAAGTAGTTATGCCCAATTGCGCTTTACAAATTCATCTACAAGATCCTTACCAAGGTAATTTCTCTCCAACTTAAACCCCTTCTTCCTTTTATCATTTCACATGAACATAATTTTTATGTAGAAGGGAGGAAAATTATGGATAGTGTCATTATATCCCATGAGGTCATCCATTCTTTGAAATCTTCAAGTACCCCTGTAATGCTCATCAAGCTATACTTTTAAAAGGGATTTGATAAGATTATCTAGAAATACAAGTGCTCCCATATGGAAAATAAAGATGAGGAAGTAATGCCATATGGCGAAGCGATCCTCTATACAATCCTTCGTAGGAAGTAGCATGTCTCGTCGAGGGTGGAGTTATTTACATTTTTTATCTCCTGGATCATGAGAAGTATACAGTTCATGTGGGTGTTGGTACTGTAGAGGTGATGGAAAATTACTCAAATAGGACTTCAATTATGGCAACATTTATGCAGTGTTCTTCGACTTGCTATATAGGACGACTAGTTTGGTTAATGGATGATGATGCCATTGAAGTTTGGCTTCCGCGAGCTAAGACCTTTTCTTATGCTCTACGACTTGAATTAGAAATTGTATTGTTCCATCATCGAGGGGTCATTTGTCTTATTTTCATCTTCATGCCCAGAATCAGGGAGTGAGCTCGTTCAAGGTGAAGAGACATTTCCCATGGTAGAATGACTAGTCAAATAAATTATATAACTATCAAGTCATTGATGATAATTAGATATGAGAACCAAGGTTTGGTATACCCATATTACCTAAACATATTTTTAAACGTTGAGTAAAAGCAACATTTTTCACTTTTAACTGGTGGCTACAACTAGCAAATATTGCCACTCATTTTACCATTAATTCATGAAATATCATTTTGTCCTTAACCCAAGACATATTATAGTAACATCGATATAACTCCAATGCAGTCAAATTATTCTCATAGTGAGATTAAACCCAAAACATTTCACCACAATCAACGATGCAACAATATGTTTCAATATTGCAATCACCAAAACAAAGTATGTAGAACAAAGTATGTAGAGTTGAAGAGTAACAAAGTATGAAAATGATAATATGGGAGAGTGAAAACAAAAAGAGTAAGAATAATATTTGTATGGTCTCTTTCGAAATAAAAGTTTTCAATCAAGATTTAAATTCCAACAATACATTAAAACCCAAACTGATACCATATCCATTCAACTCAAAGAGCAAAGAAATTTTTGAGCTGAGAGGGAAGGAAAGGGAGAAAGAATCCGTACTAATTAACTAGCTACTTTGAGCCTTGTTAAATCATTTGTTAAAAAAATAAAGCTACAATAGTTCTCAAAAACTGCATGGGTACTCACCTCGTCCAAATTTTTTCTCTTTATATTGATCTTAAGCTTGAATTGGTTGCACAATGACCAGGGAACAATCAATTGAAGTCAAAATGAAACAATAGAGCCGTCGCCCACAACCTTCAAATAATCAAATGAGAAAAAAAAGTAACCCTAACAAATTCCAAGGGTGGTAGAACACAAGTTCAACGACATTAATGCCCCACTCAAATCATAATTCAATGCATGATGTTACGTAATGACCAACTCACCATCCACATGCCGCCAACCTCAATGTTTACAGAAGCCAAATTATAACAATAACTATTGGTATATTATGTCATGTTAAATTTATTGAAGTCAAATGTCATCATGAGATATGGCATATATAAATGCCAAACTTTATACCATAAAATATCGATCAGGTGTGTCATATATAACACTCATACATTACCTTGCATATCACAACTAATAATATCACCCTTGTATATTAACATGTGCCATAGTATTTCTTTAATGAATCTCAATACAAGCCTTCATTGCCATTAAGCTATTTGAGCCATATAACCAAGATTCAATCATATAATAAAATCATAAGATATCACCATATATGTCATGTCAATTATTATCCTTTTGTGCCACAACAAATATCATTTCCCTAATATAATGATATTATGCTTCTCATAATGCAATTGCAATAGTATTTTAATGAACCTTTAAACTGGACCTCTTTAATACCATGCACAAGTGAGCATCTCACACTAAAACCATGTCCATGGTAGAAGAATAACCCATCAAAAACACTGATAAAACTATATGCCATGCAAAAGTACAATAAAATCAATCAACTTCGATGTTTTTCCTAGGGTACCCCACCTACTTTTAGTTTTTTTTTTTTCTTCACATCGGGATATAAGTTTGCAAAACTTTGCGAGCTCTATAAATAGGTGGATGAAATATGAGTCAACACATGGAAACTCCATAGGGTAGTCTACTCTTAGTAGATTATAACTCATGATATTTGGTCTCTTAGTTATGGATATGTGGTATTTTCAAACTGCTAATTACGCATTTATTTCAAACAAAATGTTTTAGAAGCAAAACTTTTTCATATCATGATTAAATGTATGCCAATAGAACACTCATTGAATGAATCAAGGGAAAGAAGAGGGTTGGGAAGAACTTTGACAATCAAGTTTTAGCAAGACATTAGTTTAGTTAGTTAACAATTACTCAATAAAATAGCAATGCAAACACAAAAGGCTAATTTACTTGGCTTTGTTGTTTGCGTTCTTCAACACTTAGATCAAATCAGTAATAGTTTTGCAGGATAAATGTAAAATGATGAAACTTGACTGATCGAGATACTTAAAACTTCTTCAAAATTAATAAAAAATAAACCAAAAATGGAATAAAAACTAAAAATAAATCCAAATAACAAGAATAACGCAAAATCAAAATGAAATAAATATGTATAGAATCACTAAAAAAAAAGTTTAGCTCATGTGTGATTCAACATAGTGTTTTAGATGTGAACCATTTGTGGTGTATGAAATAATCTGCCACCTTCACCCGTAAGAAGATAAGAGTTGTTTCTGACAACATACACAATAGTGTAAGGCCCTAACCACAACTTTTGAAATTTGGAATGCTTACTATTATCTGCACTAGCATAATCCCATAGAAAGACCTTCTAACCACCTTTGAAAATGGTTGTCTTTTCCCTTTTATCAAAGTACCTTTTTACAGTTTGTTGCCCATGTTTTAGATTATTCAAAGACATTTATTTTGTCTTCTAGAGCCAAAAGGGCATGAAATCTTTGAGAAATGTTAGTAGAATTTAACTCTTTCGTTTGGAAGGCCAATATCAAGGAAGTAAGTTCAAGCTTAATTGGCATAACAACCTTTTGTCCATAGACTAACTGAAAAGCGGTTAGAATTGTGAACTGGTCTTTGCGGTGGTATGATCTTCCCACAAGGAAAATGTTAACAAAGTATGCCATTGCTGAGGCTTATCATTAATGATTTTTTTTAGAATTTTGATCAGATTCACATTAATGGACTTATCCTATAAATTCCCCTGAGGGTCGTAAGTTGAGGAAGTGAAGTGTTTCACTCTGTATTTATTAAAAAATTGGGTTAAATTACCCGACATAAAGGCTGGTCCATTATCAGAAATTAATTAGACAGACAAACCAAATATTGAAAAGATGTTAGATTCCAAGAAAGAAATGACATGTTCATCCTTAGTGTGCTTGAGAGGAACTTCTTCTTCCCACTTAGTAAAGTATTCAATAGAGATTAAGATAAATATGTGATCCACAAATGAAGGTGGATTAATAGGTCTAATGAAATATAATCCCCACTTTGCAAAAGGAAATTCTGGTATTACTGGTTGCAAAGGCATGGAAGAAAATTTCTCTTTGCTAGTGGATCTTTTGCATTCATCAAAATATTGTACATATTTGTATGAATGCATGAAAATTGATGGCCAATAGTAACCGGTTCTTAAAATTTTATGAGCAATAACTTTTTTTGTGAAATTCCCACCAATATGTATATTAGAGTCTGTTTCTCCATGAATCTTTTTCAAGATCATTTGGGCTTCTATATCATCAACAAATCGTAATAACAATCCATCAACATTTCTATGGAAGAGTGAAGTGTTCAAAATTAAATATTTGGAAGCTTCGAGACGAAGACTCCTCCGCTCATGATGTTCAAGATTATCAAGACATCATTCATGTTGAAAATAGTATATTATGCTCTAATACCAAGGATGTCTTGCGAGATCAATATTTTCATATTCAATTCAGAATTGTCCAGATAAAGCAACATCAATATTTTCAAAAGTAGACCATGGTTCATGATTTTCAGTCAGGTGTAGAGCTAAGTCACATCCCTTGATTTTATTTGAAGCAGTAATCGTGAAATCATGTTCTTTTATTTTGGCAAGCCAATGTGCATGTTTTTCTGATAAATGTATTTGTAATAATAAAAACTTGAATGTAGGTAAAGGGACGTTTACCTTAGTGTACTTACCAAGATTGAAATGAAAAAATTATTCAATAGCTTTGAAAATAGAAAATGTATGTTTTAAATATTATTTTCGGGATTAACTGCGTAGTGCAAGTCATTAATATATGACCCATATTCATGAGTATTAGTCGCAACTGACCAATAATTCTCATGATTTGAATAGTCCACTTAGCACTCATTGCATCAGGGGATGCTCATTTTAAAATCAAGGAATATTTTAATTCATCATCAAATAAACTTTGGCTCATGTAAGTTATTGGATGTCCACTGTTAAGATCATATTTCTGAAGAAGAGTTATGGAAATAACTTATTTAGTGGCATTAATGTATATGATAAAATCTTTTGAAAAATTGGGCTTTGCCAAGATAGGTGTAGAAATAATTGCATTATTGATATCTACAAAATCCTTTTCGGTAACGTCATTCCAAGAAAATTATTTATCTTGTCTCAACAAATTATGAATGGGTTTAACTATTCTAGCAAAATCTGATATAAATCTCCTCACAAAATTAATCTTACCCATGAACGATTAAATTTATTTCTATGAAGTTAGAGTTGGGATATTTTGAATAGAAACAACTCTTTTTCGATCAATATTGATGATAGAGTCTGATACAATATGTCTTGGTGATCTAAAAATGAAGAAGACTCGTATTCTTGAAAATATTTGCAAGTAAAGTTTATGTGTTAAAATGCAAATGGATCAACTTTGCAACACAACTTTAATAGATTTTACTCATTCTAGATGCATATAAACAGTAGCATAATCAATGAACAGAAAACACATAACACAACAAATGATAAAGGAGTTCACCCCTCTCTTGGGCTACATCTCCCGGTCCAGCTTCCAATGGATCATTTGTATTATTTGCTCAAAGTGCTAAAAAATGTGTTTTACAATGCTCAAACTGCCAAATAGACTGCTCCAATGGCTTCAGAATGTCCAAAAACCCCCAGTTGGGATTTTTCGGCACCTCGTTTGGCCAAAAATTGAAGAAGATAGGCTTCTTGGAAGTCCCCCCTTCAAGCTTGTTGTCTCTGCATCTACAAAACGCACCTTTCCTGGCTCAACCTAGCCCACACTCATATTTAAGCGTAAAAACCTAGCACCAGACACAACCGCACGAACCGTGCAAACTGTAGGATAGTTACGGGTGCACCTAGCCCCTAATCATCAAGGGCCAGGTCATATTGACCCATGCGACCACGCGCTAGCATAAACATGGGCTCCCATTTCATAAGCCAATGGTCAAAGGCCAAATGGTGGGTCGTTGTAATAACTGTTGGAACAAATATTAACTGTGCGTGCGTGCCATACACTATAGCTGTGGGTCATATGTTATATAGCGTGCGACCAAGGGCTGGGGCTAAGCCCCGGCCCGGTCACGGCCCAAATCACCCGCACATTCAAAATTAAATACATTTCGGGCCATATATATAATAAGTAACACATGGTGGCACGCCGGTTGGCAGCTCTTTGCCAAGTCTTTTCCCCTGCCCGGAGGTCGCGGGGTCGACTCGGGTCAACGACATAAGTTTTAACCAAATAATGGATGACACGTGGCGGCCATTAACTGGGCCACATGTCGTCGTTCCATTCACTGCCAAACATGCCAAGTCACCTTCCAACTGTCTGAATGCCAGCCTGCCACGTGTTGTACAACCTACCACGTCAGCGTCCGTACAGACTGTACAGTCAACAACCCTTTTTTTGCCTGTTTGTAAATTTGAACAGAACATGATATCTCTCACTCCCGACGTCCGTTTGAACCCAAACGAGTTGTGTTGGGTTCACAACGATGAGGCCTATCCTCTCGTTCGATTTGAAGAGATTCCAAGCACTTTGAATTTTTTGAGCAAAATTTGATCCCCTGATCACTAGGTGGTTTTCTTTCAATTACATCAAAAATGGATTTTGCAGGATTTAATGACATACTGAATTTTCTGCAGAAAAGAAAAACTTGTCTAAGATGATCAAAATGATCTTCTCGGATTCTAGAATATATATTTAGATCACCAAGATAAATTTGAATGATTTTACCGATAAGATCATTGAAATATATCTGCAAAGCTCACTAAAAGGTAGCACCTGCATTGATTAGGCCAATAGGCATGCGTTCATAAGCAAAGGTGCCCCAACAAGTGGTGAAAGTATTTTTTTATTTGTCAACTCTCTTGATGTGTATTTGGTTTTACCCTGAGAAACCATCAACGAGTGACATCATCTGTGATCCTGCCACTTGTTGTAAAATTAGTTCCATATGAGGAAGTGGAAAATTTTCCTTGACACTTTCTTGATTGAGAGCACGAAAATAATCACATAATCTGATATATCCATTCTTCTTCTGTAACAAAACAAGATTTGCTACCCACTCTTAATATTTAACAAGAAATATTATATGAGCAATGATCAACTTATCAACCTCCTTCTGAATGGTTGCTTCAAGTGCAGGATTAATTGGTTTATGTGTTTTTCTTACTGGACTTGCATCTTCTTTAATATGTATTGGATGTTGAATAAAACTTGGGTCAAAAACATGCGAATAATTGTAGGACCGTGCTAAGACATCATGAACTTGACGGAACAAGTCCATGAACTTCTCTTTCTCTTGTTTTGAAAAATGGGCTCCAATTTTTAAAATCTTTGAACCCTTTTGAGTCCCAATGTTTATAGGAATAGTTTCTCCTATTTTTCTTTTATATTCGTCCTTTGACCTTTTCTTCTGATTACTTACATTGCTTGATGAAAATGATCTTTCTAAAGGGGTTAATCGCTTGATGTATTTATTGTCTTCCAAATAAATAATTTCTTCCATTTTAAGGGGATCATTCTACAAGAAGGAACATATGCTTTCATCGTCAGAAAATACTTGCCAAGATTCAATGTTTTCAGGAAAATCAGGACGATATAAATACATGAAAGTAAAATATGGTCTTTTATGGAGTAGTTGTGTTGTATCATTATCTGTGAAAACAACAAACTTATCTTACATTGAATTTAAATCGGCCCTATTTATATGAGTAATATTGAAAGACAATAGATTTGAGATTAAATACCATAACACTTGTCTATATATTTTTAAAGGATTGTTTGACGGGGTATAGATTGTCTTAACCACATTAATGATGAGTTCCAAATCCCCAAAAACATAAATATGACCACACCTTAAATTAAATGCATTTTCGATTCCAAGCATCAATGCTTCAAACTCTGTCACATTATTTATACATGCAAACGCAAGTCTAAAAGAATAACTATGAATTTTACCCAGAGGAGAGTAAAGTACAATACCGACTCCATTTCCTTCATTTGAACTTGTACCATCAAAGTGCATATGCCAAATACAATCTTCGGGATCAGGATTCTGCATGACAGGATTATCATATTCTTCTAGAAGTATAGAGTACACACCAATATATTCTTCAACAAAAATTACATGTGACTAAGACACACTTTCAATATATGGTGAAATGTTCCCTTCACAAAGTACAATACTGTTTCTTCAAGCCTTGGGAAGTGACATGTGTGTTTCGTCCAATGATATATATCCACTAGTTAAAGCTTTCTAATCTCTTCCTAAAATAATAGAATAATTACTCACCAACATATCTATGACTTGTATGTTACATGTGGTCCTAATCTCAAGATTTCCGCATAGCACCAAAGTTACATATTTAATTTCACCAATGGTAGCCTGTTGTTGATTATTATAGGATAACATTCTTTTATAATTTTCATTGATGCTTGAAATACCTAATTCTTCCATAATGATTCTTGACATTACATGGGGACTAGATCCACCATCAATTAGACAAGAATGTGCAATTTTATCCATGATCTTCATAGAAACATAAAAAGGAGGATTTTTTACTAGATTCCTAGGATTATATGCACCTAACTTATTTACACACAATTCTTCTTCATCTTTCTCTTCAATTAAACTAGCAATAGTGGAAGTCTTGCCTTACATAAAATTCTTAAGATGCTTCTGTTGCTTAGGACTAGTTACCATATCTAATAAAAAAGAATACACTTTAAAATTATCCATTTGTTTCAAGATATTATACTTTAATGAAGAAGAGTAAATTGGATTTACCTAAGGTTTTGTATCTCTTGTAGCTTGACTTCTTAGATTCGAATAATTTTGAGGATCAGTTTGGCGAGAAGAAAAACTTGGGGAAAAATGGTTTTTTGAGGACCACTCGTGTTCTTGATTTGATAGGACTTATTTATTGTGTCAACCATCATTACATCCTCTTCAGGTGCCCAATATAAATTAGTAATTGTAGAATCAATTGTTTTCCCAAAAATCCGTTCTTTGACATTCCTTCTCACTTCACAAGTATTTTCATCATGGTTTTCTTCACTGAAATTACACCATGCCATCAAAAGTATTGTCTTGGGCTGAAAATTTTGAGGTTGATTTATCAAAGCAACTTGTGTGGAAGTTTCTGCAGAGGTTGAAGCAACACCCTTTCTCTCAAAAGCTATCATATTGTCACTTTTATCCTATATAAGCTGCAAAACATTGGATATATCATTCTGTTTGAATTGATATTCAACAGAGAGACTTGTTCTTGTCAATTGTTCTTCATATTAAAAATAGGTTTGCAGAGATGATCCTAAATTGTTAGAATTTTTCTCTTCTAATATATGATGATGAGAAGAAGGTAATGCATTGTAATAGTTCATTGAAGCAGCTTGGTTATGAGATTTGATAATCTCAGGGATCCAATTAATTTAGTGAAACATAAATTAAAAAAAAATGATTGTTTCACCTTTTTTTATAAACAATATTATTATAGTCTCTCAAGAGATATGCTGGAATTTGGGGCTATCTGTAAGTAGATTTAAACCAATAACATAATTCATCCCAAGTTGAGGAAACTTTAGGTGGTAATTCAAAATAATCAGATACAACTTTCCCTTCCAAAGAATTAACAAATAATATCATGCATGTATCATTATAATTTTCCCCTATATCATGACATGTGTTTGAGAATGCAACTAAATGCTCAATCATAGAAATAGTTCCATTGCCTAAGAATTTTGAAAAATGATCCTTAGATTTTGGAACAGGGTTAGTTACTAGATTTAAATTCAAAGGAGAAGATATGTGCCAAGGGGTTGCATTATCATCTTCTTCAATTTGGAATAAACCATATTCCTTGATTACCTTTGCAGGGTTTGTTGTGGATTGAACATGATTGAAATGGTTGTACATGCTCCCAATTAGAGATGAGGTAGACTCCTCTGATGAAGAAGCTACGCTTGAATTACTAGAACCACCAAAAGAATTAATTGTAATATTATTAGGAGAGAAAGTCTTAGACAAACTTGTAACTTCAGTTTCATAATTAGAGTGAGATTGTTGACGTTTTCTATGCAAACTTTCTAAGATTTTATTTTTCCTTCCAATTTCAAGCAAAGGATCAATTTCATTCTTCATGAGACACATTATTGAGTGGTCCTAAGACAACTTATTTATTAGTAGGATGATTCTGACCTTTCCTTCCAAGGGCTTCTCTTTTTTCTTGGATTTCTATGTCATAGGAAATTACTTCCCAACAACATTCAAGTTGCTCACGAGACATGACAGTCTCTAGAAATCCAGAGACTATGTTCAAAGAGGAGTTGTGGAGCTACAATACATATCTACAGAGGAGCAGGTTGCAGACATACTCACCAAGGCATTGGGCATAGGCAAGTTTGTATTTTTCAGGGACAAGCTTGGAGTGGTGAGTAACACTTTTGTTGGTAAGAGGGAGTGTTAAAATTTTAATTAAAAATTACCTAGGAAAGTGTTTCTCATCCCTAGGCACCTAAGGGGTGAGAAAGTGCCTAATGTGGACCCTAGTCATTTAATTTGTGAGATCCAAATTAAAAGGTGACTTTATGACTTTAGTGAGGGGGTGAGTGAAGAGTCACTCAATCTCATCCACTCATCTAATCTAATCTCAGCCATTGGATTAAGAAACTCCTCACCTACCTCATGAGGTCGATTAGGGTTGGAGGGCACACCCATTGTTGGGTTGTTGGTTCATTGTTGAGAGAGAAAGAGAGAGAGAATTTTAGAGCTTGAGAAGAGGCCATTTTTGCAGAGCTAGGGCATGCATCCCAAGGCTGCTATCTAGCACAGAAATCGAGGCAACAAGTACAACATTGAATGCAGGTCGTACTGTACGGATTGAGCAGGTCATACAACAAGTAGAGAAGGAACATAAATCGAGGGAAGGTACAGTTCGAGCAAACAGGTTATACTATAAGGATTTTCAAATTCCGTACAGCAGGAAAAAAAGGCATGGAAACCGAGGCAGAAAATTACAGTCCATACTGCACAGATTCTGTACAGTCCGTACAACTGTTATTCAGGAACATAAATCGAGGTGAAGGTTTTGTGTTATTTTATGGAAGTTTTGGCATGTTTCCCAAGGTGATCGTGTAACATTTATTACTTTTTTGGGGGTTAAGACTGATGGCACACATTTCTAGGTGGTTGTACAACATTTTGAAGGCACAAAAATCAAGGAGAATACCTGCAATTAATTGCAGAAAATTCTGGAAAGAGTTTTGTGGAGTTTCACCCATTTTCTTGTGTGAAGACTTGGCATGGTTATCAAGATAAGTTTGTCATTTAAATTTCTGAAGATGAACATGCTGTAACAGAGTTTCTTTGAAGCTCCTAAATAATAAAATACTCCCTCTCTCACTATTTTTCCCCTTGTGGGTTTTTCCAGGGTCGTTGTTAGACCGAAAATCACCGTGTCGATATTTTTCTGAGTTTATGTGCTGCTGATATTTTATTTCTGCGTTATAAATGATGTTTAGAATCCTCATGTTTCAGTTATGAAAATTATTTTTCTGCTGAGTTTTATTTGCTATTATAAAACTGGGTTTGGGCATTAAACATTGCTTGATAAATCAGCAAGACTGAAACTGGGTGGGGGTCTGAAATTTTACATGGTATAAGAGATGAGTTGAAAGAAGCAGAGATATTTAAGCAAGTCGGAAAGTTGGGTAAACAGTCACTTCACATGGCAGATTTTTGAATTTTTCATTTTCAACAGAAAGGGGTCAATGGCTATAGGTTTGAGAGTTGAGGACAGACTTGATGGGGTAGCAAATTTTGGTGCTTGGAAGGAGAGGATGATCTTGTTGTTGCAAGAAAATGAGTTGTGGGACATTGTGGAAAATACCGCAACTCATCCTGTCGTGGTACCTACTGATGCTACTCTTCTTGCAGCTTACACTAAGAAGAGTATCAAGGCTAAGAGGATTATTCTTGATGCCATCAAGGACCATTTGATTCCTCACTTGATGGGGAAGGAAAATGCCTATGAGATGTGTGAGTCTTTGAATAAATTGTACCAAATTACTAATGAGAACCGGAATATGGTTTTGAGGGAAAAACTAAAGAGCATAAAAATGACCAAGGCTGAAAATGTGGTCACATGACTTACTAGATTGACACAGGTAAGATATGAGCTTGGAGTTGTGGGGGAGGTCATAGTTGACAGTGATCTTGTGAGAACAACATTGAATGGAGTTTCCAAACAATGGGTTGTTTTTGTGGAGGGCATTGTTGCTAGGGAAAATCTTCCCAACTAGGAACGTCTTTGGGATGAATTTGTTCAGGAGGAGACCTGGAGAGGTTATGTACATGGCAGTTCATCTACAAGTCATGAGGAGGAGAATGTGGCTCTTGCTACCAACAACAAGAAGAAGTTCAAAAAGGGTCCAAAGAGAGGAGACAAGCCCAAGGGTGAATGGAAGAAAGACATGAGCAAAGTCAAGTGCTTTGCATGCCATAAGTTTGGGCACTATGTAGGTCAGTGTCCTAACAAGAAGAAGAAACAAACAATAGCTTCAGCAGAGGTGGAATATTTTTCCACCAAGTTTGACAAGGAGTTTTCCTTGGTTNCTTCTAGTCATGACAACTGCAATGCAAAAGGTTAGAAAGAAAACAATAAAGCTATTAACAAGAATTAAGCAAGAACTAAATAACAACATGAGTATAAAAACAAAAACTAAAAACAAGTGACAATGGAACAAGTTCACCAATAGATAGGCTGGTCTGATTAGTGAAATCCAGAGGTACACAAAGGGGAAAGGGGACTTGGGTCCCTTCCTTCTCCAATGGAAGGCTCTTGAGGCCCTCAAGTAGATGCTCTCCTTACGAAATGAAAGGTGAAAATATGAGTGAAAGAACTCAAAACTTCTCCACTCTAATGAGAGATGGAAAGCTTATGAAATGGTGTTGATAATGACTATTGCTAAAGAGTGAGCCTCTAACAATCCCAACAGCATAACATTACAATGAATTCCTTGAAGAAATGATGGTCATCCATG
>JASDQU010712063.1:23608-51281 GCA_032191745.1 Picea mariana | reverse complement strand
GGCTATAAAAAGCCATGGATGACCATCATTTCTCCAAGGAATTCATTGTAATGTTATGCTGTTGGGATTGTTAGAGGCTCACTCTTTAGCAATAGTCATTATCAACACCATTTCATAAGCTTTCCATCTCTCATTAGAGTGGAGAAGCTTTGAGTTCTTTCACTCATATTTCCACATTTCATTTGTAAGGAGAGCATCTACTTGAGGGCCTCAAGAGCCTTCCATTGGAGAAGAAAGGGACCCAAGTCCCCTTTCCCCTTTGTGTATCTCTGGATTTCACTAATCAGACTAGCCTATCTATTGGTGAACTTGTTCCATTGTCACTTGTTTTTAGTTTTTGTTTTTATGCTCATGTTGTTATTTAGTTTTTGCTTAATTCTTGTTAATAGCTTTATTGTTTTCTTTCTAACCTTTTGCATTGCAGCTGTCATGACTAGAAGAGCCCAACTAGGCATGTAAGTGCTCACTTTTTGCTCACACATTGACGAAAAGAGCACGAACAGGCACCTTTTATGATCCATGTATGCTCTTTTCCATGCATTCTATGCAATCTCGATAAATCAAAAGCAAAGTATAAAGTGCTTTATTTTCTATGTATGCTCTTTGCTCCACACTCTATGTGATCTTGACAAATAAAAAATAGAGATAAAAATTTCATTTTCTTGGAAAGCTAGCTGAGATCTAACCCCTTTATTGTTAAGTTTCAATTTTTTTTCTCTGAAATTTCACTTGTTATTTTTGTTATGTGTTGATGTGTATTGTAGTTTCTCCTTATGGGTGTTATTTTCAATGAAAGCTTTGATTTATGGGCCTTGTGCCTATACCATTTGGCTTGTTTTTGTGTGTGATTGTGCTGAAGCTTTTTACAGGAAAAAAGAAGGGGTTTTGGGGTAAGCACACATTTCAAGGCAAAGAGTATAAAAAAAAACTTCTCCTTCGTAACATTTGATATATATTTTGTGCATTAGCATGCTTGATTGAAAATTACTTTATTTAATAAGAGGTGTTGAGTTCAAGTCGTTCTTTTCATTAAGTTACTTTTTGAAGAAATTGGCAACCTTGAGTTATCACGTAACATTATTGTAAAGTGCATTTCACTTAAATTATAAAATTGAATCGCTATAAAGTAAATTTAATATTTTTTTCTTAAACTTATTTTTTGAATATAGCTTTAATTTATAAAGTAACTTCAATATTCTTGTTTTTAAGTCATTTTTTGCATGCAAGTTACTTTTTGCATGCAACTTTCATTGTAAAAGTGATTCTAAAGTTAGAGAAGGAAGGAAAAACAAAATTTTGAACAACCTCATTGTGCATTTATCATCACCATGTGAGTCAACCTCTACCTACCACATGGCAATTTGGTTACCTTTTATGTCTTTCTTAAAAATGGCATAACTTTGACATCCTATGTCCATTTTCAATATCATATTTTTTAAACTACCTATTTTTTCAAGAGCTTTCCATCTAGATAGTTAGATTTTGTTTTTGAGGCCATATTACGTATACATTTTAATATGGATAGTCCAAGTGATATTTTTCTTACCAGTACCAACTACTTGTCAGGTAAATCTTGTATGGAGTTTGTATTGTGAAGTAAATGACTGTACTGGATTACCTTGGGAAAAGAAAAAAAAAACCCATTAATGCCGCAAATAAATCCAAATGGGATGATAAAAATGATGAAGTAAGTGGATTAATTAGAATGTCAATCTCTATTGATTTACGATTTCACCTTTAAGGAATTTATGACCGAAATGAAGCTTGGAAAAAGTTGGAAGCTACATTTGGTAAATACAATAAGATTCGAGCTCGTCGACTTAAAAACCATTCAATTTCTTTAAATCCTAATGATTTCTCTTGCATTGAAGATTATCTATCTAAGTTCAAAACACCCAAAATTTTACTGTAAGACTATTAAATAGATATGAAAGATGATCGATGTATGTATTCTTTTCTTTCTAATCTTGGTAGTGCATATTATGTTTTTGTATCTAGTTTTCACTCCATCAAAGAAGCTATATGGGCTTTTTACACACCACCCTCTCTTGAATCTTTTTGTGATTCTTTGATAAGATAGTAAGATAAGCTCTTGCATCTTGGAGTGACTAGTGCTATAGGTACATATAACCAAGCCTTAGTGGCCCAATAGAAAGATAAATCCAAGCATCCAAAGAAGAAACATCCTTGCAACAATAAGAAAAACAAGGGTCATAAACCCTCTTAGTCAACTTTTACTCCCAATGTTGACAAATGGACAAAATAAAAAAAAAAGGAAGAAGATTGAAAGACATTGCAATTTTTGTGGGTGAGATGATCATCTAGAATCTAAATGTTTTAAAAGATGGAGGCCTTAGAAGAAGCACAACATCAATATTGATTATTCTTTTTCTAACTCTTCTTCTCATGGACATGCAATTTATACTTTTGGTTTTTCCTTCAATGCAACATTTACTTCTTCTTCTAATGAGTGGCTTATTGATTCTAGAACATATTCTTATATAAATAAGGATAAATCCATTTTTCTACTCTTAATTAATGTAACACCAAACAAATATTCGTTGTTGATGATAGATCTCTTAGTGTTGTAGGATCTAGAACAATTCAACTAGATGCTAGTCATTTTGATGATATATTATGTGTTCCAAGTCTCTCTTGCAACTTTCAATCAATGTATCAAAACACTCATTCAAGTGAAGGTAAAATAATAGAGTTTTCACCTCACCAATTTGAAATCAAGGATTTAAAAGATCCTAAGCATGTTCTAACAACTGGAATTGTTGATGATATTACCAGGTTGTGCAAATTTGACAACTTTGGGTCATCATATGTTTCATCATTTTTATTTCCCATCATGATGACTTGAGCATAATTTTTCATGAGTGATTTGGTCATCTAAACTTCTTCTCATTTAAACAACTATGTAATCAACATGGATGATTTTAAGGATGGAAATTTATTTTAAAATGTAGAAACCTTGGCAAATCTTACTAATCCTTCATATGTCAACTATAAATGTTTGGCGATATTTTTGTAAAAATATTCAAATTGCTAATTATTTTATATAGCTTTTATAAATTTTTGGCTATTTTAAAGGTAAAATAATTTTGGCCTATAGAATTTGGGTGAATCATTTTTAAAATAGCGAATCTCGTTTTTGGAAAACCCATGAGTGAAATTTAGCCCCTAAAATCATCCCTGGTAATCAAAATATGGCGATTGTTCTTACTCTCATTTCTTTCCAAGATGGTGTTTTTGTTGGTTATGTTCTGGACAAACATCATCAGGGAAATTTTGAAAAACATGCCTCAACCCTCTTGCAGATTGTTAAAAGTGATTTGTGTGGTCTGCTTCCTTCTCCTTCTCTTTCTATGGGTGCAAGTACTTCTTAAATTTCATTGATGACTTCTCCAAATGAACTTGGGATTATTTTTTAAAACTTAAGAGTGGATTTTTTGGCCTACAAGTCCCTTGTAGAAAAAACAATCTGGACA
This sequence comes from Picea mariana, assembly GCA_032191745.1. Classification (NCBI taxonomy): domain Eukaryota; kingdom Viridiplantae; phylum Streptophyta; class Pinopsida; order Pinales; family Pinaceae; genus Picea; species Picea mariana. The sequence goes on along the minus strand of JASDQU010712063.1, from coordinate 47,787 downwards.
TCAACTACATAGGTTAAGAATAGATAATGAGGTCGAATATGTTGACAACAAATTTGCAACTTACTGCATTGCACAATGAATTCAAATGAAACATACTATTCCATATACACCAAAACAAAATGGTCTTGTTGAGAAAAAGAATCACACATTAAAGGAAATGGAAAATTGTATAATCTAATCTAAGAAATTAAGTCTTCTTTTTTTGGTGGGAACCATTAATTGTCTCAATTTCATAATAAATCACACTCCCACAAAAGCTTTAAAAATATAACATCAGAAGAAGCATGGACTAAAATTAGGCCAAATGTAAGCCACTTTCATGTGTTTGGTAGTAAAGCATGCGCTCACATTCCTAAAGCATGCACTCACATTCCTAATGAAAAAATGAAAGCATTATAGCCTAAAAGTGAGAAATGCATTTTTGTTAGATATTCTGAAGATGTCAAAGGTTATAGAATTATTCAACCTTATTCCAATGAAATTTATATTGGGGGAGATGTTACATTTGATGAAAATATCTTTTCCTGCGAGCCTAATTCAATGTTTGTGCCATCTTCAACTTGCAATCCATCCTCAACGTATGTGCCATATTATCTTCCCAACTTTTATGTTAGTGATTCTATTATGGTCTCTTCTTTAGATGATGAAATTAATGATGAAAATCCACCTCATCCTACTCACCTTCCTCCAATTGGGTCCAATGAACATGAACTTGCACTAACACCATTGTTTCCTAGATGGGTCTCTACAACATGAGAAGAAGTTGGTGATATTTCTAATGATCCTACATATCAACATCGTACATGCTCACAGTTACATAGATCCTCCTCTCTTTTGGCCCAATTTTTAGAGACTCATTATCCAGAAACATTTGCAAAATCTTTTGGCCATCCATATTGGGACAAAACAATGAATGAGGAATATTTTTCCTTAATTACAAACAATACTTGGGATCTTGTACCTCTTCTGAAAAGAAGAAAACTTGTGAAATGTAAATGGATATATACAACTAAGCATGCATCATATGGAAGTGTCGAAAGACATAAGGTCTAGAGTTAGTTTCCAAAGGATTTTCTCAAGTTGAAGGAATTGACTATATTGAAATGTTTTCCCCTATAATGAAAATGAATTCCATCCACCTTGTTCTAGCCTTTGCCACCTCACATAAATGGGAGGTCCATCAAATGGATGTTAAATATGCCTTCTTACATGGGTATTTTCAAGAAGAAATTTACATGGAACAACCTGATGGCTATGTTCATAATGACTCTGGCCTTTTTTGCTACCTTAAGAAATCCCTCTATTGTCTTAAGCAAGATCCCCAGCCTTGGTATGCTAAAATGGATAGCTTTATTCTTGACATTAGATTTTATAGATGTCATTATAGCCCCAATTTATGTACCAAGAAACTAGGAAACCATCTCATAATACTTTTTCTTTATGTTGATGACCTTATTCTCACTGGTAGTGACCCCAAAATTTTAAACAATGTGAAATCTATTCTTAAGAAGAAATTTGAAATGACATATTTAGGTTAGTTGCATTATTTCCTTTGCCTCCAAGTATTGCAAACCAAGGAAGGAATTTCCCTTTCCTAGTCTAAGTATGCATGTGACCTTCTTTGTTTCTTTCACATGAGTAAACTAGCCTCTTCTCCCTTTAGTCTAGAGTCAAACTTGTTTCTACTTGTATAACACCCAAAGTAAATGCCACTTTTATCCATCAATTAGTAGGTATCATGTTATATTTGGCCCATACTCATGTTGATAGTTCCTTTTCTATTGGTCTTGTTTCCTAGTGTATGGAAACACCCTATGAGAGCCATTGAAAGAAACAAAAAATGATACTTCGGTATATCTGGGGTATAGTTTAGTTTGGGATTAATTACAATTTAGGGGGGACTCCTTTGTTGGCTAGTTTCACTAATTTCAATTGGGTTGGCGACCCTAATGATCAAAATCCTACTGCACATTATATTTTTAGTCTTGGTTCCAGACCTATCATTTGGGATTGTAAGAAACAACAAGCTTTTGTTATTTCTTCAACATAAGAAAAGTACCGATCAATAATTAATGCAAGTCAAGAAGCTCGGTGGCTTAGATATAAAATTTTAGAGTTTGGATTTCAACAGCATCATCTAACCACACTTTCGGGTGACACTCAAAGTATTATAAATATCGCGAAAGATCTAGTTCAACATCAGCATAACAAACACATTGAACTACACATGCACTCCATCAGAAAGGTTATTCACAGTCATATTCTCGATGTGCTCTTTTTCCCTAAAGATAATCAAGTTGCAAATATTTTCACAAATTCTCTTATAAAAGAAAAGTTTTCCAAACTTTGATCCATGTTAGGATTTTAAGAAGGTGCCATTAAGGGGGGATAGGTTCTAATGCCTCATTCTTTCTCCTATTTTGTCTCCTTTGTAAATCCTTCAATCGTATCCCAAATTGTGTTTAATGGGGAGTGTTAGGATATTTAGAAGCTTAAGAGTTAGTTAACATCAATTTGGTCTAATATTTATTTAGGTAAAAATGTTTTTATTTAGTGTGTTTCTTTAGTATACATTAATATGAATTTGTAGTTATGTAATATGATAGTTACAATAAACTCTAGGCATAAAGTAATCCAACAGATCATATTATCATTGATACTAATGGCTATATTTTTTTTTAAGTAAAAAAGAGAGGTAGTTCCTACTATATTAAGTGGCAAAAAATACAACTATGCTTGGGCTTCCTGTTGTTCCACCAAATTAGCGGAAACTGGAACAACTGGTAGCCTATGGTAGCATTGTCAAAATCGGGCGGTTCACCATCTGTCCTGCCCATAGGAAACCAGGACTGATGGCATTCCATAGTCTGAACTGTGACTAGATGTTTACAAAATACAACTAGCTTAGACCAAGACAAAACAGTCTTGACTTCCTCGGGAGCCATAAGCAGAAGCCTAACCCTAAGAAACAAGACTAAAACTAGAAGCATAACCATATAAATTACCCAATATCCATGTTGACATCATCGTCCTGTTCTCCCTCCTTAGCTAGCATCATGAAAGGTTGCACGCAAGTTGGGCATCTCAGCTCTGTTGGTGCATAGGAGAAGGCGTAGTAAAGCATATCCAGACGTTGGGTTATGAGGGTTCCACGGTGAACTTGGTCCGCCACCTGGCTCCACAAATTGAACAACAATTCAAGGTGCTCCGGGTGGAAAAAAGGCAGTAGGACATGCCATTGTTCCTGCATGTACATAATGGTAGTTGGCAAGAGGACCTTGCCACCCTCCCTCAACTTGCCACCCGACCTGTTCTTTGTTGCCTCACTTGGTGATGGTGCTGCTACACTTTGTTGCTCCATGTCCAGTGCTTCATGAGTCTCCTCCTCTATGTAATAGGTGGGATACTCTTCTAAATGCACTTCCCATGTGTTGTGACCTTTCTGCTTATCGGTGGAAGCCATGGTGTCTTCCCTCAATAAGTTTCTTGGTGTCTGCCAGTTATCGGGCATAGTGAAGAGGAGATGCTCCGGAGGAACCTGAATTGGCTCCTCCGGAAAGACCTCCTCCATGTATGCCATGGGATGTGTTCTTATCACAGAAGCTCTATGTGCGAGTTGAGTCCAAGCCATTGACAATGCTCGCTCCATCCAATGCAGCCTCTTTTGTCAAGCAACAAAGGTATACCAGGAAGAGCCATGGCATGACTTCCCTTGTTCATGTGGAATTGGAACGAAAATTCAGATGGATAAAGTGCAGAGGGTGGTTTGATGGCTACACCAGAGCTCACAATTGTAGAAATGGTGTTGGGCAAGATCAAACTGGATGAATCCATGGCGTAGATTGTTCATAAGCGGATGGAGTGATGGGATGAACTCCTGCATTAACTTCCTCATCATAAATGATTTCATCTCTGGACTGCTTACATGAGGAAGAAGTCCTTGGTCATGAAAATGGTAGTTGGAGCCAGCTTCCATCCTTAATGTTGAGGGGATGGGGGTCGACCTGCCGCATTTAAGGCTAGGCCTGGCTCCGTCCCAATTGTCTTTGATGGGTGACGTGTCACCCCATTTGGGGTTAGTAAGTCCCTATTGGCGAGTTCTTGGTAGTGTCTCGAGAGATCGGTGCAAGCAAAGGTTTGGGCCTTCCAGTGGATTTGTTCCAATTTGGTATCAATTCCTTCATTTGCTAGGCAATCTGCTACTTTATTTGCTTCCCTTTTCATGTGAGACAAGATAATGGTAAGACTGGGAAAAAGGAGGGATCTAACATATTCCAAGAGTCTTGAGAGACGCCAGCTTGGTGAAATTTGTAGTGGATGTTCCCCATGGAGAATTTTGGTTATGAGCTGGATGATGATCTAAGAATCTCCCTCCACATTGACTTTATTAAAATGATTGTTAATTGTGAATTTGAGGCCTCTCATGAGACTTAGAAACTTAGCTACATTGTTTTTATTGTCTCCTATAAAGCCTACTACTAGGTGGAGGATTTCTCCATTTGAGTTCCTGATAATTGTTCCAAATCCCACTGGTCCTGGATTTCCTTTTGAGGCTCCATCAAAATTTATCTTTATAAAACTCGTTGGAAGGGGGGGACCAGTTTATCGGGCTGCTAGGGTGGAAACTGGTTGGATTCGTGGCAGGATGGTTGTTCATACTGAGATGACAGTTTTGGAAAATGCATCTCTCTTCTGGATTGCAATTTAGGTCCTCAGGGGTCCACAGTTTTCTTTTGATCATTTCACAGATTAGCCTCGCTATTCTTTCCCAAGTTAAGGCAGGAGGGGAAGCCTCCAAGTGGCATATCCTTTTGTTTCTTTCTTTCCATATTTCCCAGAGGGTGAAGCCCAGGAGTATCTACCAGATACGCGCAAGAATTGGGTTTTGAAAGGAGATCGAGTCCCACTTCTCTATGGTATCTCTAATACTATTCCTATTTTGGTTAGAGCAGTGCATTGTTTGGGATCCCCTGTCCCAGATCCACTGGTTGTAATGACAATTGTTGAAAAGGTGTTCCATTGTCTCCTCTTGTTGTTGTCATATGGTGTAGATTGATGGGCCTATGAAGCCCCTTTTTTTGAGGTTATCCCAGGTGAGGATGAGGTTTTGAACTATGAGCCATAGAAAGATTGAAACTTTGGGCCAAAGGGACAAGTTCCAGATCCTGCTCCAGATGCTCTCCTTAGCGTGGTTTTGATAGTTCCCCTGTAGATAGTAGGCTTCTTTGACAAAGAAATTTCTTGTAGTTGAGTACCCCCATCTGAGGATATCGGGACCTTCTCGAGTTGGGATTTTCCTATGGCTTGCGCAATCTTTCCAGGCTTGGGGATCTGTTTCCCCTGACAGATGTAGTTCCAGATTCTTTGTTTTCCATTGTCTCCAGGGCATGCTCCTGTCAGTTGTTCTCCATAGATATTTAACCAATCAAAATATGTCTGGCTAGAGTACCTACCTTAGGGGGTTAAGTTATTCTAGGTTGATTATAGGTGCTTGATTTTGCCAAGAATCCTACCAGAATAGTGCACTATCCATGTTCCTAATTTCCCAGAAGGCGTGCTTTTGAACTAGAGGTCAATTTTTCCAAGCCATGTTCCAGATGTTAGAGCCCTGGATCTGGTCATTGAATAGGATTATCTAGTTTGCTTGGGTGGTTGGGGCGTACTTATGTTTCTAGATTTGTGCCCATAGTTCAGTGTGATGCTTGAGCCATCTCCACCACATTTTAGCCCCCATGACTTGATTGAGATTTCTGGGGTCATGAAGTCCCAATCCTCCTAGATCTTTATGTTTGCAGAGCATCTCCCAGCTTACCAGAGCCCACTTTTTGTTAGGTTGATGTCCATGCCATAAGAAATTTTGTTGGAGGCTTTTGATGGCTTGTATGACTGACTTAGGCGTTGCTAAGGCAGTGAAAAGGTAGGTGGGTAGGGCTTGCAAGACTGACTTGAGAAGCACCAATCTAGCTGCAATATTGATAGGTCTGAAGGTCCAATTATTGAGCCTGTGTGAAATGGAGAGAAGCAGGATGTCCCAAGATATGGATCACGTCGGCTCTCCTGTAAGGGATATGCCTAGGTAGTTGGATGAAAGGGAGCTCTTGGGTATGCCTAGGAGCCGGGAGACATGATTATGTACAATGATTGGTGTGTTGAAGAAGTAAAGTTTGGACTTTTCAAGATTAAGGGTCATACCTGAAGCTTTCGCAAAGTTAGAGAGAATGGAGTTGAGCTTGTTGGCTTCACGCATTGTGGGGGTGTTCATAAGAAGGGTGTCATTGACAAACTGGTTGTGCGAGGGTGCAAGTTGGATACTGTGCAGGGGCAGGCCGTTAAGGGAGCCTTCCAGAACTGTTGCCTTGATGTAGCATCCTAGACCTTCTGCCATCAGGACAAAGAGGAAGGGAGAGAGAGGGTCTCCTTATCTGATGCCCCTGGAGGGGGAGAAGGTTTGGGAGGGCACTCCATTGAACAAAATTGAGAAAAAAGTTGAAGAGGTGAGATTGAGGATCCAGTTCACCCACAATCTATCAAAGCCAAAGGAATCTAGTATGGAGCATAGGTATTACCAACTGACTCTTTCAAAATCTTTTGAAAGGTCGAGTTTGACTAGCATACCTGGGATTTTGGTCATTTTTAGTTAGTGGATCACTTCATGAGAAAGGATGACATTGTCCATGATTTGTTGACCTTCCACATAGCCTACTTGTTCTTTGGATATGACAAAAGGGAGGATCAACTTGAGACGTGTGGCTATCACCTTTGTGATGATTTTGTAGATGGCATTACAAAGGGAAATCAGTCTATCTGCTTGGGATGAGTGACTCTCTCCTCCTTCGGGATGAGAGTGAGAAAGGTGGCATTGAGGGCAGAGAGTACCTGGCCTAAGGGTCTAGATTCCTCCATGACCTGCCAAACCTCTTCTCTGATTAAATCTCAGCAATGATGGAAGAAGTTCGTGGTGAAGCCATCTGGACCATGCACTTTCCCTGAGGGAATTTCCTTGATTGCATGGTCCAACTCTTCTTGGGTGATGGGCCTTGTTCAAGCTTCATTCTTCTCTTGGGTGACCAGCGAGGGTATATGTATGCTTATTTTCTAAATTGCTTCCTCCCTGTTCTCGTTGGTTTCTGTTAGGAGCTCTTTATAGTAGGTGTTGAGTTCCTCGGCGATATGTGTATGTTCTCTTATAGGGTTTCCCTGAGTGTCCTCCAGTTGGGTTATCAAATTGATGTATATACAGTGTACCATTGCTCTATGGAAGAAATTTGTGTTCCTCTCGCCCTCTTTGAGCCATTGAACTCTAGATTTCTGGTGCCACAAAATTTCTTCTTTCTTTTTCCATTCTTCTAATTCCACTTGAATCTCCTCCTCTTCTTTCATTAAGTCTGTGGCCCTGATTCCTAAGATGAATTTTTGTTGCAGGGCTTCCAATCTGTGTTCAATTTCCTACATGCATTGGAATATGCTTCCAAAGGTGGTTTTGTTCCAAAGATTCAAGTGTTGCTTGAAGTTTTTAAGACGTTGTTGGAATTTGTATATGCAGGTCCCATGGTCTATTTATGCCTGGGCCCACCAGGATTTTGCGAGCTGATGGAAATCTGGGTGCGAGAGACAGAATTTCTCGAAAAAGAAGGATTTGGATTTGGGGGCTTGCCCCATGTTCAAACAAAATGATATGGGCCAGTGGTCCAAGCATGTTTTTAGAAGAATGTTGGCTTCCATGGAAGGATCCTCCTCTAGCAGGGCTTTCGCTACCAGGAAGCGGTCTAGGCGGCATGCCACCTGCTCATGTCCAGATCTACGATTGGACCAAGTGAAAATGCCATTTTGGGTTTCAATATCTACGAGATTTAATTGGTCAATGAGTGTTTTGAGCTTACCACTGTCTTGCTCCAGCCTTTTGGTACCACCGGTTTTCTCCTCCAACGTCAAGATCATGTTGAAGTCTCCTCCCAGGACCCAGTTAGGCATGTTCAGAAGTGTTTTGATGTGATTTATCCGTTTCATAAATCTTTCTTTGTCTTGTGGACTATGTGCCCCATAAACATTTGTGATGGCTCCTTCCTTGGTCGTCCCTATGACCATAAAATACACCGTGAGCGTTCCTATGGTATAAAAGGGGCGACTCATTGTGACTATGTTGGGGTTCCATAAAATTGACAATCCCCCAGAAGCACCCGAGGAGTCGAAGTGGATGAAGTCGCATCCTCGCCAACTTTGATGGAAGATAGTTTCAGCCTCTACTCCAGGGAATTTAGTTTCCTGTAACAAGAGGATATATGGGTTTTCTGCACGAATGCAGTCTCGGAGGATCCTTTGTTTGGATATTTCGTTGAGTCCTCTGATGTTCCAGGTGATTATATTCATCATGATGATTGTGGAGGTGGGTGGAGGTATCCCTTCGAGAGCCTGTGGATCTGTCCTAAGTTGAGCATGAGATTCCCTGCTTCTTTGATGAGGTGTTGGGTCGATTTTTTCCCCCACCATTTGTTTTCCCGTGGTGCATGCTTTGGATCTATGGCTATGCCTAGCTATGTTGTGGATCCTGTTGTGGATTCTATGAAAACTTTGTGGACTTTGCAGAGATGTTCTACAGGGATATTTTGCAGATCATTTCGATTAAGAGCCTCCTCGAGTTGTTTAAGATCTATGTCCTCTAGATCTTGTTCATCCAGCTGCATCTGGGTGTCCCCATTTTTCCCCATCTTGTCCCCTAGGATATCCTCTTTGTTCTGTGTAGAGGGGAGCTCGACCTGACTTTTCCCTTTCTCTTGATTTTTTTTTTTGTGCGGATTTTGGATCTCTTCATCTTCTGGCAGCTAATTCAGAATGTCATAGGAGTTTTTGGTTGTAATATTTGGAGTGGTGCCAGGGTTCTGCTTCCTTGGTGGGTTTTTCTTCCGGCCTATGACTGTGGTAAATCCATATTTTTGTTTGTTGTCTCCATCTTTGGTTCCTTGGGCATTCAAGGGGCAGTCTCTAAAGAGGTGGCCATGCTTGTGGAATTTTTTGTAGTGAAATGGGATGTGTTCATAGTCGATTGTTTGGTTCCAATTCTCATCCTGATATTCCAAGGTAACAGATCCCGGTAAAGCTCTTGAGATGTCCATGTAAACACATATTTGGGCATAAGAGGTGTATTTTCTTTGCTTTGTAGCTTCTGATGATTTGACATATCACCCTACTGTATTCCCAATTCCCATAAGTATCTCTTCCAGCCAGAATTCTTGAGGCAAGGAATATAGTCTGATCCACACTGGAGCCATTGTGAAGTCCTCCTTTTCTGAGCTGAAGTGATCTGTCCAGAATCGTAGGAATAGCCCGGCTGAGTTGTAGAAATACGCCCCATTGTTGAAGATTTTGTCCTTGTCTTCAAGGTTGTAGAGGATGATCGTAAAAAAGCCTGCGGAGCTGAGCTTAACCTCATAGTCTCCCTTAGTGTTCCACCATTCTTTGATCCACCATGTTAGGTCACGCTCAGAGGGCCTGAGTCCTAATAAATTTTCAATTAGGGCATGCTCTCGCATGAACTGGGTGTGCTCGCATACCCTTGTCGAGCTGATGAGATAGCGAGGAGGTTTTTTCGACTGCGGGATGCATTTTCCAAGCTCCCATCCATGAGATGATTTTGGATGAGACGTTCTTGGTTCCACATCCATTTCTTTTCTGAGCCCTTGTTCCTTTGTTAGGAGTTTCTCTCTTAGATGTGGCGGCAACTCAAAGGTAGGTCGCTTAGCTCTTGTCCCCGCCCTATCATTAACAGTTACATTGTTTTACGAGGGGGGTTTCCCCCCCCCCCTTTCGAACTCATCCTGTCCTCTCAGTCTTTGGGTTCTGACCGTAATAGAATGGTGCAGGCAACAGGTTCAACGATAGGTAAGTCAGGACATATAGCGAGTTTCATAGGAAGCGTTGCAGAGCACTAGCGTTTCCCACGCTTTTCCATTTCCCTGCATGATACTAATGGTTGTATTGATATGTGTCTTAACACTTGATTGATCCATGATCTCTATTTAAAGAGCATGGATGGTCACTTGCTAAAGATCATTTGTGAGAAATTATTATGTAAAATATTTTTTCTTTTGTATTAATATACTGCCTGAAGTGGCTACGTTGGTTGGGGTTGTGGATTGTGTCCCTCTTTGAGGGTTTTAACCATGTAAAACATTGGTGTACTTATCTTTGATTTGGTTGCGTGAGAAATTTCTCAAGGTGTTGAACCTGTGTGGAAATACCTTGTTTTCTCGAACACCAATGTGTGAATTAATATATTGCCTCAAGTGGCTACATTGGTTGCGATTGTGGATTGTGTCCCTCTTTGAGGGTTTTAACCATGTAAAACATTGGTGTAATGATATTTGATTTGGTTGCATGAGAAATTTATCAAGGTGTTCAACCTGTGTGGAAATACCTTGTTTTCTCGAACACCATTGTGTGCAAATGTATCTTCTAGCACTAAAAGAAATCTATGAATCTATTGATAGGATAGGGAATGAAGGCCATACAGATAAATATACACTAAGGAGGAAGACTGTACAAGTTTTCCTCATTAGAATTTTTTGGGATCTCTGTTGAGAAAATAAACTAGAAGTAGATGAGTACAATTATGTTGCTTTGAACTTGATGGGTGATCTCATTGGAAGTAGAGAACCAATTGTTCATGAGGTCTAGTGGACATGATAGAAATTGTTTCAAATATTTTAAGGAATTCAAGTCATTGTCACTTCAAATAATAAAGCATGGTGTGTCAAGAAAAATTACCCGCATTCAATAGATTCATATTACAGAGAAATCTGGTCTAATCAGTCAAAGATTTTGTAGGACTCTAAAACTCTTAAAGGGGAGGTGTGATCCAAAATGGATCCATGAAGTGGAATTTGATTTCCATAGTGAATGTTGATCAAGCTCAAATAGTAGATAGAAGAGGAAGAGCTCAATATTTAAGATGAATCAATAATTGGTTTGCATCATTTTGGAACTTGCAATAATTTTCCAAGGATGTAAATCACCCTCCCATTTATGTTTTGGTTATATTTTTGTTTTGAATCCTTGTTGAATATTTTTTATATTCATGTGGATAATAGGATGAAGGCCATGTTCTTCATTCTCCTAAAGTTGTAGGGTTGATAGGGACTTGGACACTTAGCCAAATTTTTTTCCAAATCTCAAGTATCGAGGATTTTGAGGAAGAACCCAAAATTCCTTTGAGTGATAGGTTGACCCTATAAATGAATTGATGGTGAAGGATGGGGTAATCCCTTGGAAGGATTGGCGGCACTCACTAGTACAAATGGTTAATTTGTGACTCCCAAAAACAACTAAAACAAATATATAAACTACTATTTTTGGGGAACCGAATAATAATTTTATATTTGCAATCCTTTATAATGCTACTAAATTTTAGTAGTATCTCCCTTAATAATTAATTGGTTGATCTTATTCCTTAGCTTGTAGTATGTTTACTAGTTTAATTAGTCATTAATTATCATCAATTTGTAGTATATTTATCATTTAATTAGTAATTGATTTCCATCAATCAATAGTATCTTTACCGGTTTAATGAGTCATTAATTGTTATGATTTTGTAATATAATTACTTGTTTAATTAGTCATTAATTGCTAATCCATTTCAATAATATATTTATTTTGGTTATAAAGTAGGGGTGAGTAGTGTATTCATTTTACTTTTGTTATTCATTGTTATGCAATATTAATTTATATAATGTGAATAATTTATTAAATGCCATAAATTGTATAATTTCACTATACAATAGTGATGTTAGTCTGATATCAAAAAAGTAAATATATAAAATTATATACTTAAACAATAATATAGCTATCATACATGTGTAAGTCATGTGTATGAGGGAAGATATTAAGTTATAAACATGTAAACTCACATTAAACTGTAATATACATCAAATCAAGTACAAACATATAATTTGAACTCGTCCATGTTCTCTCTATAAACTCAACAACATCAAGGGTTGCAATATTCAACTAGAAAAGTACATAAAAAACATTTACACCTTTTCTGAATATTTCGAAGGCACTTGTGTGAAACTCCATCCCTTATCTTTTATAAGTTTATATATATCTATCTAGTTTATCTTCATATAGAAGAAAGATGTTACTCATCGCCTTAATAATAGTGACAATATCATCTTTAGGATTTAGTAACACTCCATGGACAATAGACAGTCCATGAATTTGTCCAACATTAGAAATAATGTTGTCATATCAATCTAACACTTTAACTCTATCACCATCCTAGAGTTCATGTCCTTTGTGAAACTTGGACACAGTGCACCAAATCCTATACTCGGGAGGTTTAACACACCGGAAGGAAGCAGGTGTGAAAGGTTGAATATCCCTGAAGTCATAGGTAGTCGGAGGAGATCTGAACCATCCATCACCCAGGATGCGTGTTAGTATATCGTTAACTCCAGAGGATTTAAAGCTTGGTGTTTGAAAATCCCTGAATTTCAGAGTAACGGAGAGGATCTCAACCGTCCATCATTTGGGGAAGCGTGGCGGACGATCTGTTACTTCAAAGGGTTTGTGGAGTCTACATGTGCATTCGACCGAGGCCCAAATTTCTGAAGGAAGAGACTAGGTTGTATATCTCAGTGAGGAACAAGGATTGTTGATCCTTCTTCTGTGGTTAAGAAGGATTATGTCTCTAGAAGAATTGGCTGCAACATGAGGCAAGAACACCTGAAGAACTTTGGGAAGCCATAACTTGCAACCCAAAGCTCGGATTTGAGCCTGGTAGCGGTCATTAGAACACTACGGGTGAGTAGAAGAGGATAAAGACCTTGGACATAGGATGTTAAGGAGAGTGAAATTTTGATGCCCCTTCCCTAGGAAAGATACTCATGGGTTGGGTGTGTTACAAATTGGTATAAGAGCATGGTTATAACACATGGCCTGCTTGGGCTCATGGACGAGTCGCTTAAAAACCATATTTAGAGGAATTTTAAGGGTGACACCCTATCTTACCACTTTCCTAAAGAGTCTGGTTAAACTTTTATTGAGGAAAAGAGTGAAACTTTCTACTATGTGTCTGTATTTAAGAAATTTGAACTTTGTGTTGTTCATAAACTAATAGACTGTTGGCTAACAATAAGTGTTTTGTCAGCACTCAAGCAGACGGTAAATTGCGGGAAACTCCAAGTCTAAAGGATGGTGATGTGCCATGAAGTGGGAGATGGCTCCCATAGTAGAGACGAAGAATCTGACGAAAGGAGGGCGGTGGAAACCCCTCCAGATCTGGCTTAAACTGTAAGGATCCTTATGGCCAAATTACAGAGTTGCAAGGCCGACAACAAGAGATTGATAAAGGAGAAATAAAAACAAACATAAATTAATGTAGTCTTGTTGCAGAGCTTATTTGACATACAGAGGCAGTTGCAGCATGGACCGACGACATATGAAGAGAAGTCAAATTCCACCTGAGATACAAAAATGTGGTCCCATAAGTGGCCACACTAGGAGGATTACCTCGAGTAAGTCCCAACCTAGAGGCAGGGGACACTCATCTGGAGAGTCCTCTAGAAAGGAAGCTGGCAACTCCGAGGGATATTCTAGTAGAAAAACTAGCTCACATTCTCAAAGGAAAGGAAAGAAGAGAAAGCATTCCAAAAGTCATGATCCTGAAGAGTTCAAGAAATCCAAACCACCCTCTTTCGATGGAGAGATTAAGAAAGGGGAAGAGGAAGAATATTGGTTGCTTGGTTTAAAGATGTACTTCAGAATCCATGACTACTCTGAAAACTTGAAGGCTAGAATATCCATCTTCAACCTGAATGGAAAGGCTTCCATTTGGTGGGAAGACCTTAGGAATGTGAAAGGAATCCATGAGAAGGACTTGTCATGGAAACAGTTCGAGAAATAATTCAGGAAGAAGCATCTGTCAGAGAAACACATGGATGAGAAGACTAAGGAGTTCTATGAACTCGGGCTGGGACAACTCACCATAGAGGAATATGTCAATAAATTCCTTGAGTTGTTGAGGTATGTATCCTACATAAAGGATGAAAAGGTAAAAGTGCAGCGATTTATTAGTGGGTTACCTCAGACCTACCGGGATAAGATTGAGTTTGACGGACCAAAGACCTTAGAAAATTCTATCAGGAGGGAAAGGTATCATTATGAACAGTTCGGGAGAAGACAAAAACTCACGAGGACTAGAAGAAGAAGAGCAGTTCGGGATTCAATATGAAGGGGTTTAAATCCTCAAGATTTAAGAACTACAGGAAGGGTTCTAGGATGAGCCTTCCTACTAGAAGTGTGTATCAAAAAAATTCCCCTCTCAGAGTGGAAATAAACCTTTTGGACCAGTCCCAGGAAAGACTGATAACCCAAAGAAAGAACCTTTGAAATGTTGGGGTTATGGACAAGAACATATGCTAAGGGATTTTCCACACAGAAAATAGAACAGTACGAGAGTATACAATATCCAAGAAGCTACCACAGTCAATGATGTGGCTAGGAGCATGCCATGGATTTATGCAGCCTTGGATAAAAATCAAGCCGACCACCAAGCCTCAGTGGTGGAGATGGAAGGTATGATCGCAAACCATCTAGTTTCTATTTTAATCGACCCTGGTTATAATTTAACTTATGTGGCCCCTCAGACCGTTGATAAGTGTAAATTGCAACCAGTTAGACATGTTAAGACATGGTTGGTACAACTAGCCACTCAAAACAAAAGAAAAGTAGCAAAGGTCATACCATCTTTCCAATTCATTATGGATGGATTGCCCACCCAAGCGACCCTTAACATACTTTCCCTAGGATCTTATGACTTGTTGATTGGTATGGACTGGTTAGCCACTTATAAAACCAAGTTGGAATTTTACCATAAAACTTTGGAGTGTGAAAATGAGGAAGGGAGAAAAATAACCCTTCAAGGGATTTAGAGGCATGTCTCAGTGAGACGAATATACTCCCTTCAAATGAAAAAGTATTGTAGGAAGGGATGTCCTCTATATGCAATACATGTGTTGGAATGTGTTGAGGATGACAAACCAAAAATAGAGAACCACCCCATACTAAGAGATTATAAAGATGTGTTTCCGGAAGAGGTATCGGGTCTACCTCCAAGAAGAGACATTGACTTTTCCATAGAACTTGCACTAGGAGCAGTGCTAGTGTCTAGAATGCCCTATAGGATGAGTACACTAGAGCTAGTTGAGATCAAGATACAACTAAAGGATATGATGGAAAAAGGCTACATCCGACTCAGTGTTTCTCCATGGGGAGCACCCATCTTGTTTGTGAAAATGAAAGATGGCACAATCCGATTGTGCATAGATTATAGACAACTCAATAAGACAACCATAAAGAACAAATATCCCTTACCAAGAATCAATGACTTGTTTGACCAATTAAGGGGTGCTTCCATTTTCTTGAAGATAGACTTAATGTATGGATACCATCAAGTTCGAATCAAGGGTGAAGACATCCACAAAACAACCTTCAGGATAAGGTATGGTCACTATGAATTTGTGGTGGTGCCATTTGGGTTAACCAATGCCCCCGCCACTTTTATGTGCTTGATGAATAATGTACTCAGCAAATTCCTAAACATATTTGTATTGGTTTTCATTGATGATATCCTAATCAACTCCAATAACAGGGAGGAACATGAAGAACATCTTAAATTAGTGCTTCAAGTACTAAGAGAGCATTAGCTCTATGTTAAGTTTATCAAGTGTGACTTTTTCCAAAAGAAAGTACATTACTTAGGCCATGTTATTTATGAATAAGGAGTGGCAGTAGACCCTAATAAGATTATATCTATCATGGAATGGCCTACCCCAAAGGATGTATCTGATATCAGTTCCTTTATGGGCTTGGCAATATACTATAGAAGGTTCATAAAAGTATTTTCCAAGATTGGTTGTCCAATCAATGCCCTTCAAAAAAAGGGGTTAAATTCATTTGGACATAAGAATGTGAAGAATGGTTTCAAGAACTGAAGTACCTTCTAACCCATGCACCCGTGTTGATGATTGCAGACCATGATAATGACTTCCTCTTGTGTACAGATGTTTGTAAGGAAGGACTCGGAGGAGTCCTTATGCAAGAAGGGCGTGTAATTTGCTACGAATCCAGAAAACTGAATGAGCATGAAATCAATTATGTGACCCACGATCTAGAGTTGGCTACCATAGTGCATGCTTTAAAAATGTGTAGGCATTACCTCCTGGGTAGGAGATTTGTACTTATGACAGACCATTGTGGGTTGAGGCACCTATTTGATCAACCAAAACTCAATGCTATAAAAGCTAGGTGGATGGTTCTCCTTAGTGAGTTTGATTTTGAAATCAAACACATCAAAGGAAAGGAAAATAGGTTGGTTGATGCCCTTAGCAGAAGTGTGAAAACGATTCACCTGGCAGCGGTAAAAACCTGTGGAATGGATATCAAGGAGAGAGTCAAGAATGCATAAGAAACAAATGCATTCTTCAATACTGTGACATCATACCTAAAGTAAGAGCCCACAGGGATAAATTATGAAGGCTATCAGATGCTTGATGAAGGCCTATTGACCTACATAAATAGATTGTATATTCCAAGTTGTTACGACTTGAAGAGGTCCATAATGGATGAACTACACAACAGACCATATACAGGTTATCAGAAAATGATCATAGCCACTAGGAAACAATTCTATTGGCCTAGATTGAAAAAGGACATAGCTGACTATATAGCTAAGTGTCTAGAATGCCAGCAAGTTAAGGCAGAACACTGGCACCCAACAAGGCTGTTACAGCCTCTACCAATTCCAGAATGGAAATGGGAAACCATCTCCATGGATTTCATCACTGGATTACCAAAATCGACCAAGCAGAATGATGCCATCATGGTAGTGGTAGAAAAATTGAGCAAGTATGCTCACTTCGTTCCTGTCAAGTCAACTTTCAAGGCAATAGATATTGCCAACATATTCATGAAGGATATATTCAGACTGCATTATATGCCTAGGGAGATTGTATCCGACAGAGACACAAAATTTACTACAAACTTTTGGAAGTCTTTAATGGTTGGTTTTGAGACTAAATTATTGTTTAGCACAGCCTATCACCCTCAAACTGATGGACAGAAAGAAAGAGTAAACCAAATATTAGAATACATGATAAGGATGCATGTAATGCATCATCCTAAGAAGTGGGAAGACTACCTACCATTGGTAGAATTTTCCTACAACAACGGTTATCAAAATTCATTGAAGATGATCCCTTTTGAAGTCCTCTATGGTATACAGTGCAAGATTCCAATCAGCTGGAGTAATCCAGTGGATAGAATTACAATCGGACCCGACATGATGAAAGAAATGGACAAACAAATGATTCATATAAAGCAAAATCTGAAAATTTCTCAGGATAGACAGAAGAGTTACGCTGACAGAAAGAGGAATCCCAGAGAGTTCAAGGTAGGAGACCATGTATATCTCAGATTTAGGCCTAGGAAGAGTCCCTTGAGAATGGGAGCTTGTGCCAAGATGGCACCCCAGTATTGTGGACCCTTTGAAATATTAGATAGAGTGGGACATGTAGCCTATAGGCTAGCACTCCCTCCCACGGTGAAGGCGCATAATGTTTTCCATGTTTCATTATTAAATAAATATGTCCATGATTATAATCATATCATTGACTGGTATGTCATTCAGGTGGATCAGGAGGGAGAATTCCTGCCAGAACCTCAATGCATACTAGACAGGAAGGAATCCTCACTCAGGAACCGAACCATTGCACAAGTCAAGGTGCAGTGGAAACACTTTGGCCCATATGAGGCCACATGGGAAATGGAGGATGCCATGAGACATGCATATCCATTTTTATTTACTTCTGTATATACAGATCATGTTGACAGATAGAACATCGAGGACAAATTTCCTTTAAGGGGGAGGGGATTGTAACACCCTTGTTTCCCCCAGTTTGTAAATATAACTATATGGGCCAAGAGACTATGGAAAACTCAATATGTGTGAATATTTGATTTGATGGACCTTTGAATAAAAGGTCAATAAATGTAAATTATGTTATTTACTATAAAATGGATAAGTGTTGCATGACTGCTAGAAGGGGGGGGTGTTAAGAGAGACCACGAATGCTAGGAAATATATGGTGAAGGGGACCAGGAATGGTTGTGTTAACCTCCACCAAACCAGTACTTTGCTGGATTTAATTGCTCAGGATCAGAACAACCCTCTAACCTAGAAATGAATTACAGTCAGGCTGGTAGGTGGGAAGATCTCCTCAAGAGTTAATGAGGGATGGGGCAAAGCACCCATCTGTAAGGCTTCCATACCTGACCACGGACTGGGAATTTGGGCCACATGCAATCTTGATGAGGAAGGGAAGAAAGGAAGACATGGTGGGAAGAGGAAGGCCTACGAAGAGTGCAGAGATGAGAGCCTAAGCTCTCGGTTTCAAGGAAGAACTGTGAAATAGAGTGAGTTCTGATCACAGATAATAGAGACTGAGTCGGGAGAAGGAGAGTAACCTTTATCCCTATCTATGATTGAGTTGGGAGAAAGAGATTAACCTTCATCCCTATATATGACTGAGCTAGGAGAAGGAGAGTAACCTTCGTCCCTAACTTTCGTTGAGCCAGAAGAAAAGATTCAATCTCAAAGCATCGTGKTCTATCTTGGGGGTGGCCAGTGGTAAATCCGTTAGGAGTAACTAAGCCTATGGTTGGGTGGAAATGGGCACCCCTTTCAACAGTCGCATCACATATTCTGGTTCTGATAAGTGTTTTCATACTTTGTGTATTGAGMTGAAATAATGGATGAATGCATGGGTTTATATATATGTATCTATAAATGGTTTCTGTGTGAAATACTCATGATATGTGTATGCATTCATCTCCTTGTGAAMTTGTGATTATGACTGATAGTCGGTATGCCCCAGCTTAGCCCTTGAGGCATCTTGGTACCTAATCCTATAGGACGGCCGAGATAGGAGATATCATGTCAATCTGACCCCGTCCTTCTGAAGAGGATATCCCTTTCAAACTCCTTGTTGTGCGACCGGGGTTTCATGCCCAAGTCCTTGAAAATTTCATGATAAAGCTTAGGAAGGATAGTGAGGTTCAAGCCTTGAAAGGGGAAATCTCTTCATTTGGAAGATGAGCGGATGAGATCTGTTTGAGAGGACCTATATGACCAACACCTAGGAACTTTAGACTACGCCTAAGGGAGCCAATCCCTCCTGGGTTTGGAGCTCCAGAAGTTCAGGAATTCGGAGTATTTCTTACCTTACCAGCCTTAAACTGGCCAAAGGTAACGGGGAGATTCGGTTACCAACAAGTTGACCAGCAATGAATGGTTTCCCTAGTGGTTAGGTGAACCTATCTCACCGACTGAACCGAGATCCAACTCCCCATCGTGAAGTAGCGCAAGCCACCGATCGAGAATGTTTCGAGGTCCCCTTAGTCGTTGGATCTATAACGTGAATACTTCGACGAAGTTCTACTTCGGGAGAATAGAGACGCTATAGCATCAAACTCCTTGAACACTAGAGCTGCGAAGTAATGTGGACCATGGATATAAGGATCCTTCGGGACCCCTCCTGACTGTTCGATCGTGGGGACGTGTGTATCACATCTAGAGTACGTGGGAGCCCACATGTCGAGTGATGGTGTTTCTAGGGGCGGTGACCCCGTGGCATGGTAAAGGTACCCTAGAGTGGAAGTTACGAGCCGTATACCCCCGAGGTTACGAGGACCTATCTTGGTCGCGATATTGAAGGGCATGAAGGGCGATCAGTCCGGAGTGACGTGGGTAGTGACGTCACCCAGGGTGACGTGGACCCAAGTTTGACGTGCCACATGTCACTTGGATTTGTGCGTATCACATACCCTATAGACCCATTAGAATGTGATACGTGTCACCCATGCCCCCCTTACATGTGTCATCCCCTGGCACAAGCCCGCCTAGCCAAATTGGTTGGTGAAGTGACCGGAACTCCGGGAGTCCGGGATTTTGGACTCCGAAGGAATTGGGGTATAATTTGTAGAGAGTCCAAAAGGGAGAAGTGTCAGATTCCATCCTATTCGTTGGTTTCAGGAGACACATGGCACCATATCCTATACTTGGGAGGTTTAACACACCGAAAGGAAGAAGGTGTGAAAAGTTGAAGACCCCCAAAGTTGCAGGGAGCCATAGGAGATCTGAACCGTCCATCAACCGGGATGCGTGTCAGCATATCATTAACTCCAGAGGAGAGCCACTCTGGAGGATTTGAATATTGGTTCTTCAAAAATACCTGAAGCTCGGAGTAAGAGAGAGGATCTCAATCGACCATCATTTGGGAATGCATGGTAGGCGATCTGTTACTTCGGAGGATAACCACTTCGAAGCGTTTGTGGAGTGTGCATGCGGATTTGACCAAAGCCCGAATTTCCAAAGGAATATACCAGGTTGTAGATCTCAGTGAGGAACAAGGACCATTGATCCCGCTTCTGTGGTTTCGGAGGATTGTGCCTCTGGGAGAATTGGCCACAGCGTGAGGCAAGAATGCCCAAAGAACTTTGGGAAGCCATAACTTTCAACCCAAAGCTCAGATTTGAGCCTAGTAGTAGTCATTAGAACTCTACGGCTGAGTATAAGAGGATAAATACCTAGGACAGAGGATCTAAGATGTTAAGGAGAGTGAAATTTCGATGCCCCATCCCTAGGAAAGATACTCAGGGGTCGGGTGTGTTACAAATTGGTATCAAAGCATGGTTACAACACTTGGCCTGCTTGAGCTCATGGACGAGTCACTTAAAAACCATATTTAGAGGACTTTTAAGGGTGACACCCTATCTTACTGCTTTCCTAAAGAGTCTGGTTAAAATTTTATTGAGGAAAATAATGAAACTTTCTACTGTTTGTGTGTATTTAAGAAATTTGAACTGTGTGTTGTTCATAAACTAATAGATTGTTGGATAACAGTAAGTTTTTTTTCAGCACTCAAGCAGTCAGTAAATCGTGGGAAACTCCAACTCTAAAGGATGGTGATGTGCCATGAAGTGGGGAATGGCTCCCATAATAGAGACAAACAATCTGACGAAAGGAGGTTGGTGGAAACCCCTCTGGATCTGGCTGAAACTGTAAGGAGCCTCATGGCCAAATTACAGATTTGTAAGGCTGAGAATGAGAGATTGATAAAGGAGCAAGAAAAACAAACAGAAATTAATGTAGTCTTGTTGCAGAACTTATCCAACATACGAAGGCAGTTGCAGCATGGACCCACAACCAGTCATGTGGACCGACAACATACGAAGAGAAGTCAAAGTCCACCTGAGATACGAAAACATGGTCCCATAAGTGGCCACACTAGGAGGAGTACCTCGAGGAAGGCCCAACCTAGAGGCAGGGGACACTCATCAAGAGATTCCTCTAGAAAGGAAGATGGAAACTCTGAGGGATCTTCTAGTGGCAAAATTAGCTCACATTCTCAAAGGAAAGGAAAGAAGCGAAATCGTTCCAAAAGTCATGATCCTGAAGAGTTCAAGAAAGCCAAACCACCCTCTTTCGATGGAGAGATTAAGAAAGTGGAAGAGGTAGAAGCTTGGCTACTTTGTTTAAAGAAGTACTTCAAAGTCCATGACTACTCTAAAAACTTGAAGGCTCGAATATCCATATTCAACCTGAATGGAAAGGCTTCCATTTCGTGGGAAGACCTTAGGAATGTGAAAGGAATCCATGAGAAGGACTTGTCATGGAAACAGTTCAAGAAATACTTTAGGAAGAAGTATTTGTCAGAGAAATACATCGATGGGAAGACTAAGGAGTTCTATGAACTCGGGCTGGGAAAACTCACCATAGAGGAATATGTCAATAAATTCTTTGAGTTGCTGAGGTATATACCCTACATAAAGGATGAAAAGGTAAAAGTGAAGTGATTTATTAGTGGGTTACCTCAAACCTACCAGGACAGGATTAAGTTTGACGAACCAAAGACCTTAGAATATATTATCTGGAAGGAAAGGTATCGTTATGGACAGTTCGAGAGTAAGAAAAAACCTCACAAGGACTGGAAGAAGAAGAGTAGTTCGGGATTCAAGAAGAAGGGGTTTAAATATTCAAGATTTAAAAACTATGGGAAGGGTTCTAGGATGAGACTTCCTACTAGAAGTGTGTATCAGCAAAATTTCCACTCCCAGAGTGGAAATAAACCTTTTGGAGCAGTCCCAAGAAAGAATAATAACCCAAAGAAAGAACCCTTGAAATGTTGGGGTTGTGGAGAAGAGCATATGTTGAGGGATTGTCCACGCAGACAACAAAATAGTAGGAGAGTCTACAATATCCAAGAAGCTACCACATTCAATGATGTGGCTAGGAGCATGCGACAGATTTATGCAGCCTTGGATAATGATCAAGCCAACCACCAAGCCTTAGTGGTGGAGATGGACGGTATGATCGCTAGCCGTCTAGTTTCTATTTTAATTGACCCTAGTTCTATTTTGAGTTATATGGCCCCTCAGACAATTGATAAGTGTAAACTGCAACCAGTTAGACATGTTAAGCCATGGTTGGTACAGATAGTCACTGGAACCAAAAGAAAAGTAGCAGAGGTCATATCAGCTTGCCAATTCATTATGGATGGTTTGCCCACCCAAGCAACCCTTACCATACTTCCCCTAGGATCTTATGACCTGTTGATTGGTATGGATTGGTTAGCCATGTATAAAACCAAGTTGGACTATTACCATAAAAATTTGGAGTGTGAAAATGAGGAAGGGAGAAAAATAACCCTTCAAGGGATTCAGAGGCATGTCTCAGCGAGATGAATATCATCCCTTCAAATGAAAAAGTATTGCAGGAAGGGATGTCCTCTATATGCAATACAGGTGTTGGAATCTGTTGAGGATGAAAAACCAAACCTAGAGAACCACCTCATATTAAGAGAGTATAAAGAGATGTTTCTGGAAGAGGTATCGGGTCTACCTCTAAGAAGAGACATTGACTTCTCCATAGAACTTGCACCAGGAGCAGTGCCAGTGTCTAGAACACTTTATAGGATGAGTACACTAGATCTAGTTGATCTCAAGCTATAGCTAAAGGAGATGATGGAAAAAGGATACATCTGACCCAGTGTGTCTCCATGGGGAGCACCCATCTTGTTTTTGAAAAATAAATATGACACACTCCAATTGTGCATAGATTATAGACAACTCAATAAGACAACCATAAAGAACAAGTATCCCTTACCAAGAATCGATGACTTGTTTGACCAATTAAGGGGTGCTTCCATTTTCTCGAAGATTGACTTAAGGTCTGGATACCATCAAGTCTGAATCAAGGATCAAGACATCAACAAAACAAACTTCAGGAAAATGTATGTGTTTAAGGATAAATCTGTAAGTGCGGACACAAACCGATCTCCCTAGATCCACCTGGATCTAGAACAAAACATGACATAATATATTGCTTTCCCTAGATCTAAAGTATTGAATGGATAAGAGAAAAAGGATGATGTACTTACTTTATAAAAGCTCTCCTTATCTCTGTTGTTCCTCGCTCTGCTACGATGCTCTTGTGTCGTCCAATCACAACAACACAAACCAATCACAGCAAAGACATTAATATATTCAAAACCCTAGTCTATACATGTGATCAAGGAATCATGTAATAAAGTAGATCTAATTTTATGGGAAAGAAACATATTACTGTATCATATTAAATGTGAAAGAGAGATTACAACCATTGCCTTGATGTCGTAAGGTCCCTTCCAACTGTCCTTCGTTCCCCACACACTTCTTGCTCCAAGGATTCTGAAACCATAGATCTGATAGCTGTTCACAATCTATCTTGACAAAGCAAATCTCAAAACCACTCCAACCAAGCTAATAATTCCAAACCAACCAAAAGCTAACAAAAGATAACTTTCTCCATGAGAACTCTTCTCCTTTTATAAGCTGAAGAAGATAAGGTGAGGAGGTTAGGATGATCCCACTAAATCATGAAAGCGAGTAAGATCCAAACCGTTCGGATGCCACTTCACCCAAGAAGCTTCTCCTTCTAGAAAATTCGAGAAACCGTACGTTTTTCCCACGTGCTGGAATTTCCGCACCCTAGCTATATAGCAACCTGCGGAAAGTTCGCACCCTGGCTATATAGCAACCTGCGGGAATTTGTCATTCCCGCACCCTGCCTATATAGCAACCTGTGGAAA
>JASDQU010712063.1:0-15168 GCA_032191745.1 Picea mariana | reverse complement strand
GGATAAGTGTTGCATGACTACCGGAAGGGGGTGTGCTAAGAGAGACCACGAATGCTATGAAAGAGATGGTGAAGGGGACCAGGAGTGGTTGTGTTAACATCCACCAGACCAGTACTTTGTTGGATTTAATTTCTCAGCATCAGAACAACCCTCTGACCTAGAAATGAATTACAGTCAGGTTGGTAGGTGGGAATACCTCCTCAATATTTAATGAGGGATGGGGCAGCGCGCCCATCTGCAAGTCTTCCAGACCTGACCATGGACTAGGAATTTGGACCACACGCAATCTTGTTGAGGAAGGAAAGAAAGGAAGGCATTGTGGGCAGAGGAAGGCTTGCGAAGAGTGCAGAGATGAGAGCCTAAGATCTCAGGTTCGAGGAAGAACTGTGAAATAGAGTGATTTCTGATTGCAAGAAATAGAGACTGAATCGGGAGAAGGAGAGTAACCTTCGTCCCTATCTATGATTGAGTTGGGATAAGGAGAGTAACCTTCGTCCCTATCTATGACTGAGTCGGGAGAAGGAGAGTAACCTTCATCCCTAACTTTCATTGAGCCGGAAGAAAATATTCAATCTCAAAGCATCGTGGTCTAGCTCGGGGGTGGTCAGTGGTAAATCTGTTAGGAGTGACTGAGCCTATGGTTGGGTGGAAACATGCACCCCTTTCAGCAATCGTATCACGTTTTCTGTTTTTGATAAGTGTTTTCATACTTTGTGTATCGAGTTGAAATAATGGATGAATGCATGGGTTTATATATATGTATCTATAAATGGTTTCTGTGTGAAATAGTCATGATATGTGTATGCATTCATCTCCTTGTGAACTTGTGCTTCTGACTGATAGTCTATATGCCCCAGCTTATCCCTTGAGGAATCTTGGGACCTAATCCTGTAGGACGGCCGAGCTAGGAGATATCGTGTCAATCTGACCCCGTCTCTCTGAAGAGGATATCCCTTTCAAACTCCTTGTTGTGTGACCGAGGTTTCATGCCAAAGTCCTTAACCATTTCATGATAAAGCTCGGGAAGGATAGTGAGGTTCAAGCCTTGAAAGGGGAGACCTCTTCATTTGGAAGATGATCGGACGAGATCCGTTCAGGAGGACCCATATGACCAACACCTGGGAATGTTAGACTAAGCCTTAGGGAGTTAATCCCCCCTAGCTTCAGAGCTTCGGAAGTCCAGGAATTTGGAGTATTGCTTACCTTACCAGCCTTAAACTGGCCGAAGGTAACCGGGAGATTCAGTTACCAGCAAGTTGATCGACAATGAATGGTTTCCCTAGTGATTAGGTGAACCTATCTCACCCACTGAACTGTGATCCAACTCCCCATCGCAAAGTAGCGCAAGCCACCGATCGAGAATGTTCAAAGGTCCCCTCAGTTGTTGGATCTACAACATGAAGACTTCGACGAAGTTCTACTTCGGGAGAATAGAGATGCTATAGCATCAAACTCCCCGAACACCGAAGCTGCAAAGTAATGTGGACCGTGGATCTAAGGATCCTTCGGGACCCCTCCTGACCATTCGATCATGGGGACATGTGTATCACATCGAGAGTACGTGGGAGCCCATGTGTTGAGTGACGGCATTGCCAGGGGCGGCGACCCCGTGGCATGGTAAAGATACCCTAGAGAGAAATTTACAAATCATAGACCCCTGAGGTTACGTGGACCTACCTTGGCTGTGAAATCAAAGGGCATGAAGGGTGATAAGTCCAGAGTGACATGGGTAGTGACGTCACCCAGGGTGACATGGACCCAAGTTTGATGTGCCATGTGTCACTCGGATTCGTGCGTATCACATACCCCTTAGACTCATTGGAATGTGATACGTGTCACCCCTGGCCCCCTTACACGTGTCAGCCCCTGGCATGAGCCCACCTTGCCAAAGTGGTTGGTGAAGTGACCGAAACTTTGGGAGTCCGGGACTTCGAACTCTGAAAGAATTGGGGTATAATTTGTAGAGAGTCCAAAAGGCAGAAGTGTCGGAGTCCATCCTAGCCATTGGCATCGGGAGACACATGGCACCAGATCATGTACTCGGGAGGTTTAACACACCGGAATGAAGCAGGTGTGAAAGGTTGAAGACCCCCGAAGTTGTAGGGAGCTGGAGGAAATCTTAACCATCCATCAACCGGGATGTGTGTCAGTATATCGTTAGCTCCAGAGGAGAGCCACTCCAGAGGATTTGAAGCTTGGTGCTTCGAAAATCCCCAAAGCCCAGAGTAACGGAGAGGATCTCAACCGTCCATCATTTGGGGACGCGTGGTGGGCGATCTCTTACTTCGAAGGATAGCCACTTCGGAGGGTTTGTGGAGTGTGCATGCGGATTCGACCGAAGTCTGAATTTTTTGAAGGAAGAGACTTGGTTGTAGATCTCAATGAGGAACAAGGATTGTTGATCCCGCTCTTGTGGTTTCAGAGGATTGTGCCTCTGGAAGAATTGGCCACAATGTGAGGCAAGAACGCCCGAAGAACTTTGGGAATCCATAACTTGCAACCCAAAGCTCGGATTTGAGCCTGGTAGTAGTCATTAGAACGCTATGGGTGAGTAGAAGAAGATAAAGACCTCGGACAAAGGATCTGAGATGTTAAGGAGAGTGAAATTTTGATGCCCCGTCCCTAGGAAAGATACCCAGGGGTCGGGTGTGTTACAATTTTATTAGAATAAAATTGAATTCTCTATATGAGGGTGGGTGTATGTTTTCTCTATTATTCCCCCACCCCCACCCAGTCAATATTCTTAACTATTATTTACCAAAAAAAATATAATTAATTTATGTGAGCCTTGGCTTAATAAGTAAACTTGAACCCAACATGCCACTGAGAAAAGAAATTACTTAATTTTCAATAACAATCGATATCAAATTTTCAATCCCTCTTTCTTCTTGATCTGTTGTAAGTTTTACATGTGCTACAGATGCTCCTAAAGTTGTTCCAATAATAGCTCATATCTACATATTTGAGAGGGGTATTTTTGTTTATTAAAATATGAATTTATGTTTTTTTTTATTCTTTATCAGTTCCCGCAATAATAGAAAAAACAATTTAGGCAAACTAAAAAATTAATTTAAGACATAATGAATCGAAACTTTAAAATTTAAAAGTTCTCATAATGTGGGGTAACCATTCTTTACCCAAGTAAAAACCCCACGGAACTTTGAAAAACCCTCGGGGTACTCGAATTATACAGACTCAATCACTCAAATATGGAATTCCAACAATTTTTGACCAGATTTCAGTAAAAATTGATCGGAAAATATACCCATAAAAACGCCAAAAAAAACGAACATTTAAACTACGCGAAAATAAAATATACACACAAACAAAACAACCCATAGAATCCCAAAATACCCAAAAATAGTTAGCCTCTAAACACTCCCTCATCTCAGTGTCTTTCTTAGCATGTCAAGATAAAATATTATGGTCTTTCTTCGCAATCTTGCTTTCTTATATGATTTCAAAAAATTAAAAATACATTGATCATGGCAAGTATTCAATGGCACCTTGTTTCGTGTATCGATCATGGCATGGGGAATTTATGATTATTTATTACATCATTTTTCATGTTAAGAAAAGCCATGGAGAAACTTTATAGCCACCCTTCTCAACAATGAGAATAGCTATATCTGGATAACCATGTCGATGGGTTACTGGGAGAGAATTGCTTTGGGAGTAAGCAATTCTTGGACATAGAAATCTTGAATTCATAAGAAGAGTAAGTCAAGGTGTTATGCATTCAAACATAAATGGGTATTATGCATTCAAACATAAATGGTTTTTGTTCTGGTTTCTGCCCCATTTATTATGAAGGTGTTATTATATGTTCCATTTATTGTGAAGGTGTTATTATATGAAGAGTTTTTCAGTAAAAATACCTATTACCTACCCAATATTAACATGGTTTTTAATAAAAATACCTATTACCTACCCAATATTAACATGGCTTCCAACCATTAGTGAAGTCAATTTTAGATGCAAATTAATGAGAAAGGATCTCCAATATATTAAAACAACTTCTTTAKTCAAAATATTAAACTCTTATTTAACTTTAAGATATATGATACATACCTCTTATAATTCATATTTCTTATTTAACTTTAACATATATTACATACCTCTTATAATTCATATTTCTTATTTAACTTTAACATATATCGTACAWACCTCTTATAATTCATATTTTCTATAGGGATCTAATAAAAACTTACATTACTTTTCAATTTTTTTATATCATTTGCACAAATGTATAATTCATATTTTTATATCATTTCCACAAATGTACAATTCATATTTCCTATAAGGTTTTAATAAAAACTTATATCACCTTTCAATTATTTTAGATAATTTAAACAAACTTAGGTCTAAAGAACCTTATATCACCTTTCAATTATTTTAGATAATTTACACAAACTTGAGGTCTAAAGAGTAAATATTATACTTTTTACAATAGCTAAAGAACCATATGACAAGAGCAAGGAAAAATATGTCCCTTTTTTTACCATACACCTTTGGCGTGCACCCTTCATACCTAGTGATTTTTATATTTCTCCTTCGCTTGAGGATGAGAAATGCTAGAAGGAATGACAAGCTTTCCATTGGAACAAATATTAGACATTTTACTTGTTTTTTAATCGAATTGTGTCCATGCATAAAGCATGAAGTATGCCCTTATGACATCTATGTTTTCTTTTGTAGAAATTGAGCATAGTTATATATACAAAGAATGAAAAAGCAATTTTACAGGCTTCTATCTCACAAGAAATAATGCATAAGCATATTAATAACAAAATCTCATCAAAATTTTGAAATGCTTCTATCTCACAAGAAATAATGCATAACCATACTAATAACAAAATCTCATCAAAATTTTGAAATGTACAAATTCATATCATATGATAAATCAAAATTCGCACATCCATACAAAGTATAATAAAGTTCACTCTATCAAACACTATTCTCATTTATCTTAGAAGAAACATAACGCATAAACATAGAATAGGCATAACACAAAGATTTGCACAAACTAAAGATTTAATAAATAATCCCTACACTTTGAAGGATTTTCTTTCTGGAGAGTTAGCGTTATTCATATTAAGTACATAATATTTTGAAAACTATTTACATAGAGCACTATCTTTTT
Source organism: Picea mariana (assembly GCA_032191745.1). Classification (NCBI taxonomy): domain Eukaryota; kingdom Viridiplantae; phylum Streptophyta; class Pinopsida; order Pinales; family Pinaceae; genus Picea; species Picea mariana. Next base: position 10,025 of record JASDQU010712063.1, on the reverse strand, counting down.
TTTCATAGTAGGTAGTTTCTCATACAATTACTATGATGACATGCATATCATAATGTAAGATTGTATAAACATTCCTTGTTTCATGTAGGAACAACAACTTGTGTTCTAGTAGCTTGCTTTAGCCACACAAAATATTCCAAGTGAACCTCTTGAAAATAGGTTTATAGAAAAATTTGAAACAAATTAAACTCTATAAATAAGTTAGTGAGAACAATCTTAGAGATGCAAAGTTTCTTTGTCATCTACCTTGAAGTGGTAGTGGAGGAAGGTGTACATCATTTTTGTCCTTTTCTAAACTATCCTCTGACCTGCTCATGGAAATAGCAAGAGCTAGTGTGTTTTTACTAGTATGCATTGCTCTTTTAGATATGGCAACATTGTCATTTCATGGAGGATGAATACAATTCCTTTCCCAACTATTACCATATGCCAATAAATTATTTCACCTCTTGTTATAAGGATTCTATGGTTTGGAAAGATATTTTATATAACAACCTCTTACAAACATGTAAAAGATTTTGATTTTCTAGACAATAAATTTTATAGGCCTCTCTTGCAGATCATTCAACAAAACCCAAGATACAAGTTAGATAAATGAGACAAAAAAGTCAGACAATACAAATAGTAGTTATGTATTCATAGTATTGGATCAAACTAGCTTAGAGACAGAGTAGTTCCCCATTACTGGTGGAAGTTGAGATAGTCATTATGTACTCATAGTAGTGGAACAAACTAGCTTAGATACAAAGAGTATCATCCATTATTCTTGTAAGAGAATGGCATGAAACTTTTACCTTATAAAGGTTTGACCTCCAAGCAAAAATAGGGAAGTCAATTATTTTAATAAGGTACAACCTATGAGAATTGAATGTAGTAGTTTTCCATTTAAAAATGACATCATATTTTCATCGAATCACAACTTCCATCTCTAATCACAAGTTGGATTCATTTTTAAGAACAATAATACAAATGAAACACATAAATTAAAAAACAGCAGTTCCCCATTTTCAAATTTAAGCTCTCACTAGATATGACGATATTTATAAATACAGATCCTAATTCCTCTTATTGTAGAGAACTGACCTATTACTTTTGGCTTACAATTATTTGAAAACATACTTTTAACTAACCTTACATTACATTAATAAATATATACCATAAACAACATTATCATGTTATACCAAATTGATGTATTACTTATAGCATGTAAAAATTTGAATCTCTTTTTAAAAACTGGATTTTCAATTTCTTAAAACTAATATTATGTAAATGAAGTATGAATAATACATATATAATAGTTATGTCTCCTCTTAATGTTCACAACTAACCCATTTATGTTGTCTCATGAGCAAGTGAAACATATGGGCATTCAAAGCCTAAGAATGTGGTAGCCCAATGGACATTAAGCATAGCTTAAGCTTTGCTAATATTCAGAAAAGGTTTTCAGAAAGGAAGTTGTGAATTAGTTTTGATTCTTAATGAAATGCACTTTAGAAATGTACAACTCAATCTCTAATGAGATATCAAAACATCGATTTAAAACTAAAAAATGGAATAAAAACAATAATATTTTCCATAAGAAAGATATTTTCGAGTAATGAACAAAAAAAAATAATTTTAAATTAATAAGAAAGATATTTTCAAGTAATGAACAAAAAAATAATTCTAAATCAATAAGAAAGATATTTTTAAATAAGAAAGATATTTTTAAGTATAATGAAAAAAATAATAATTCTAAATCAATAAGAAAGATATTTTCAAGTAATGAACACAAAAAAATAATTCTAAATCAATATGATATTAGCCTTTTTCGGACTGGGAGTACATCCTTTAAATAATAATTATTTCATAGTATGCACTTTAGGCTTACAATTTTTGACCTAATAATATAACTGAGGCGCACACACGGGCATTGAGTTTTACCCTAAAATAACAAAATGTATAACATGGTTTGCATTGATTCTAATGACATAGCAATGGATGTGTCTTTACTATATTTTAGGGGTTGAAGATACTTACTCAAAGAAAGAACACATACATACTTTTTTTCTAGATGAGAAATTAACATGTTGGGAACCCACCTTAATACTTCCCCATATAGTGGATGATATGGGAGTGGAAAGAAGTAGCTCTAGGGACTCATAGCTAGGCTCGAATCCGTGACCTCTCCCCAAACTAGGAGAGTGTGCGTACATCTTGCCCACTGAGTTATCTCTTAGGACTTTTTTTTTTCAGAAGAAAATTGGCTCCAGTTTATATTGATATATAAACTTTTTTACATCGACAAAGAAAGGGTCCCGAAGACAATGGGACCAAGGTATTTTCAACACAAAAATATCTCTCTGTCTTTACAAACAAAGGAGGAAATGTGCCCCAACCAAAAAAGTTGTGTACAGATCTGAACTTGATTCCAAAAAACCAAAGGTTGATTTATGAACGGTAATGTTGATCAAGAAATCGCTATTCCAACAATGTTTCAACCTCTCTCTTTTTAAAAAAAAGAAGATATTTATGTTTTGTTGGGGACCTTCGAATCCATTGATCCAAGTGAAGAAAAACAATTTTCCCTTCAATGCTTCGAGGGCTCTTTTGGAAAGTCTGTCAGCTTCTTCATTTGTTTCCCTGTAGATATGTTGGAAGTAGGTTCCTTGGAATTTTTTCTGCAAGTCTCGAACTCTGCACTTCCAACCTTCAATTTTAGTAGCATGGAGTTTACATTTATGTTGTAGCCACTCGATAATGATCTTGGAGTCCCCCAATAAGTGAAAGTGTTGTAGGTGCAAATAATTAGCCATTATGAAAGATGCCCACACTCCAATTAATTCGGCCTTCGTATTGGAGCCATCTCCACAATTGAAAAACCATCTCACCTACGAGGAATTGAGAATTTTCAAGATTCCTCCAGCACCACAGATTGTTCCCCCGTTGATAGATGCACCGTCAAAGAAAATCAGCGAATATCCATGAATAGTATTAATCAGACTCAACCTTAAAAAGCTCGGTCTTATTTCTATTTGGGTGTAGGAGAGAAAACTTAAAGTTTTGTGTGTAACTGTGTAGGCAGAGGGAATTTTACCTTCAAATAAGGTTTTGTTGCGCTCCTTCCATAAAAACTAGCAAATAAGTACTAGCAGTTTTTTGGGCGTGGCTGAATTTTGTGTCCAATTCACCATGCATTCATTTAAATTCTGCCCGTTCCACTCCGGATTTGATTTCAGAAAGTTGGTACACGAGTTCCAGATCGTTTTTGTGAACTGACAATGGATGAAGAGATGAGCACTATCTCCAGGACCCACCCATCCCTTTTTTAATAAAATATCCCAAGTAAGTATGCATTGATCTGCCGCCAGTCTTAAGAAGAGAATAATTTTTAATTGCAAGTACCACTTCCATAGATTAAGTTTCCAACCAAGGAGGTTTGGTAGGGCGAGTAAAGAAGGAGTGCCTTGTAGAAATTGCTAACTGAGATGTCCCCTGACGAGTCACCTCCATTCCAAAGTATTTTATCATTTTTTGCTTGATTGAGCGTAATTCTGGCCTATCCAAGTCTGGCCGTGTAGTTATTCCATTCGACTGCTAGATCTCCCACTAGTCCTAGATCTCTAGGGCTCTTCCAGTTTTTGGTGTGGGTTAGATAATTCAAACTTGGCAGATGCTTGTGTCAATGTGTTGATATCCCTGTTCTTTAAAGCAGTTAGAAGTTCCTCTGAGAGTTGCGCTTTGTCCACCAAATCTAAAATAAAATCACAGCCCACTTTCACTTGAGAACAGAACCTGGTCACCAGCTAGCCCAATGGTTGATGATTGGTAAAGTGCACCTCAGACTAGTCCAAATTTTTGAGGTTGGAGCATGTTTGTGTGAGTGGTGTCTCACCTAGTCAATGATCGAAGAATTATGTAAGTATTTGTCAAAAATAACTTGTTTCCAGATACTGTGATGCATTAAAACTCTCCACAGATTTGTCGCGATCAATGCCAAATTAAACAGAGGAAGCTTACGAAGACCCCATCCTCCTTGTTTTTTGGGTTTGGAGAGGACCTCCCAATTACACAGGTGGTACTGATGAGCTTCCTGGTGACCTATCCAAAGGAAATGAAACATTAAAATTCTGAGTTTATTTAAGATCAATCAAGGCAGTGTTTCTAGGGACTTATACCTAGTTTGAAAATTCTCCATCAACAGTTAAAAATAATCAGAAATTCGAAGGTAGATGAGTATTAGAAGGCCAAAACAGTACCTCAAAAAACCCTACCCTTCAATGATATGCCAATGTAGCAAGGGTCGCTAAAACCCTCGTAAGCAATGATTTTATATTTATATTTATTTATATAAAAAATAATAATTATTAGGTAGTGTATATATAACTAAGATAGTATTATATATTATTTAGGTTATGTTATAACTATACGACATAACTTTATATTGTATTATATATTACACAGCTAGAATATATCATAATTAACATATAACTTATAATTAGTAATATATTATAACAAATGTAAGACTAATTAATATTATAATCTAAGTATGATACGTTATATTAATTATGTGTTTCCTTTTTGTTTGTTAGAGGTTTGAATTTAAGGGGTGAGGGTAGATTGTTAATGAATAGTCCTTTGCCCCATGTCAAAGAAGTTAGGGGTATCTACATACCTTAATTTGGTGATGTTGAATTATAGGATGTAAATATGATATTGATTGAAGTCAAAATGTACAATGTTTAACAGTTCGATCCAATATTAAACGATGTTCACTACATTTGAATCAAATATAAATATTTGAGAAATAATATGCATTTTCAGTCATGGCTAAGCCATGTGAAATTTGGGGTAAGGGTTGTAATTCGTGATTTAAATAATTATATTGTAAATCTTATTGGGTGTGGTGTGGTGAATCAAGATTGACACATCCATGCATACTACAAAAATGAATCTAACATCAAAAAATATTGTTATAACTAAATTACATATAAGATATACATACTACTAATTTATATTCACGTTGTCAATGACTAGTTGTATATGTTTATCCCTAAACTATACTAGTAGTTTATTTTATTATTTTATAACAACTTCACTTAAAATGCATCAAAATTGCTCAAATTCGCTAGTATTTAACTTATAAAAATGTTGTGACTAAATTTTTTAGTCATGTAGTCACAAATTGGCCAACTTGTACTAGTGATCAGATTGGGGTAATACCTTGAAAGGATTAATGACACTACCTTAGGCTAATCCCTTGAAGGGATAGTTGCAAAAGACTTGGGGTAGCTCTTCTAATGGCATGACAATCAAGATAATGGCCTTTGTATCAAGGTTCTAGAGGGATCACCCCACTCCCCACTTGGGGAGAAACAAAATAGAAAGCATCTTAGGGAGTTGACTAGCAAGACGAGTTACATGATTCTAGGAGGAAAATGCGGGACTAAGGAAACACTTATGGATAATGGGATCGCTTCTCAGCACCCAGAGGAGAGTCGTTGTATTCTAGTCCTAAATAGGTTCAAATCCCAATAGAGCCCCCTCATCACTACTTAGAAACAAGGTGCCTAAAGATAATAACCAGACCAGAAGAATGTAGGGGAGAGTACCTGTGACATGAATTATGTTATCTGATGATGCACTAGGGAGGTCGAGACCATGGGTATTAACTTCCACTTTGCCAACCAAGACCAAATTGTATACCTTAATGATTGGTCGTCTCATGTTATTAACCACCTACGTCGATGGATATCCCATCACCCTAAAATCATCATGATGTAGAGTACCATTACGCAACCTAGTTGTCTAAACTCGTATGTGGTTAGGGTAGTCCAGATTTCCCATGATCGCTCTAGAACCATCTTCCCCTGTGTTTTCATGATGAACCCAAAGTAATGTCTTACATGATGGTGGCCAAGTGACATGTGGGAGGTGTCATGGCCCTAACCTCCACCACCCCATCTAGGTATTTATTGTCCTCTTTGTTCAATAGAATGCACTCCTCTCTGATTTTAGTGGGAATGGTGTCCTTCCAGTGCCATCTATTACATGTATTCATTTGACTTATTCCTTCATTCACCATTCGATCTTCCAAATCATTGGATTTTCGACGGATGTGTGATGGAATGATCACATATATGTGCTTGGAGAGCGTAGATATCTAGCATTATCTTGTTGAAAGCCTCCAGTTTGACGAAACTTGGTATGGATTATTTCCATGGATGAATCTATTGAATGCATAGATAAGTAGCTGAGAATCCCTTTTGATTATGAGATTGTTGTATCCGTGATGCTACTTTCATCCCTTTTATCAACCCTTCAATTTCCACCCCATTATTCATGTTGTTTCCAATTAGAGGGAGAATAGAGCCACAATGTCTCCACATTGGCTTGATGATTATTTCTTGCAGTTAGAGGTATGGAAGGTATTGGGAGAGATCTTCCTTCGACAAGGGAACTATGTAGTAGATATCTTGAGAATATTCATGATGGAGGACTATAAACCGATGGAAACACCTATGATTACCAATCTGAAGAAGATGATCACTTCAAATTCAAAATTGGTGGATCCTAGGATATACAAACGGCTAATAGGATCATTGATGTATTTGGTCAACACTAGGCCATATATTTTTTTTTTTGTGAACACCTTGAATTAGTTCATGGTGGAGTCAAAGCAGGTGCATTGGGTAGCAGTGAAACATGTGCTCATGTACTTGAGAGGTACCGTGGAGTATGGATTGAGATATCTTGGAGGAGATGGAGTGGTGTTGCAAGGATATACAAACTCAGATTGAGCAGAGAGTATAATAGACAAAAAGAGCACCTTGGGGTGCTACTTCGGCTTTGGATCAGTAGTGATTACTTGGTTCAATAGGAAGCAGACTTCTGAAGCACTCTGTTCAGCATAGGCAGAGTATATGGTAGTAAGTATGGCTAGCTGTGAAACTATTTAGCTTCACAAATTGCTTACATGATTATTTGATCAGGAGTGGGAGCCTGTGGTGATATACTACGATAATAAGAGTTGTATCAAACTCTCAGAGAATCTAGTATTCTATGACAGGTCCAAACATATAGAGATCATATACTACTTCATTCGAGATAGGATCCAGAAGGGAGCACTTAAGCTTCAGTATATTTCCATAGATGAGCAGGTTGCAGATATTCTGACCAAACCCTTAGTGAAAGGGAAGTTTGTGTTCTTTGGAGACTGGCATGGAGTGGTGCATAATACCTTCCTCGCTAGGAGGGAGTGGTGATGCCAGTGATAGCATTGAACAGGTATTTATGCACATGTCTATGTGTCTAGATGTGTGGAAATCGTCCAAATCCTTCTACTCTTGAATTTACTTTAATTAAAGGAATTATTAAAGTAAATTGATTTTATTAATTAATTATGTAATTAGTTAATTGAATTATTTAAGGAAAGTGATAAAACTAATTAGCATGTTTCTAAACCTCAAGTGATGTGAAAAGTGATATCAACATGCAATCACTTTGGAGATATAACTCATGATTATAAAATCAAGGCTAGGGTGAAGGAGAAAGACACTTGAAATTGACAGGTGTTGAGAGAGTCAACACAGAGTATTAGATCACGAAGGATTGTGATTCAAGATCTTGGATAGGAGGAGAAGGAATTCCATCTAGAGATCATGTCAAGGAGAAGAGAGAACAGAGGCAACACATGTGGGTTTCATTCAATGGAAGCCATAGGAGAGTGTTGCGTTGTACGAAGCTTTTCATATTAGTTTTTCGTACACGTATGTGGGTCTCAGTGGAGACAATCACATACACATGCGGTTTTGTTGAAGCAAAGTCATGTACACCTTGAAAAGCATGTAGTCCTGGTTCGTACAACAGGTCAATCTTTTCCATGTTTTTCTATAGTTGTATTTCTCTTAGTGGGACATTATCCCTGTTACGGGAGCCCGATTTTAGCATAGTAAAATCATTCTGAGCACTGGTTTTCCCTTTGGGTTTTTTCCAGGGGTTTATACCCAAAAATATTGGTGTTTATGTGTGCTTGATTTGGTTTCCTTGTTTATTCTTCCGCTACATGTTTAGTTGACTACACGGCTGTGATTTAATTCAATAAGTGGTTTATTTGGAATTAACTATCAGGTGCTAAGTAGGAGAAATTTTAGAGACTACAAACACTGACAATATATATACAATTGTCACCTCCAATTAACAACTCGCAAACAACCATCATATTGATCAACCAAAGGTACACGATAAATTGTATTGAGATTACACATATTTACTTTGTCAATTATTTAACCAGTGTTAGAATAGAATGAGGAAAAGACAAGGTTAACAATATATGTGTACATTAAATGTCATCTAAATTAAAAATAACTATCAAGGTGAAGTATTCACACCAACACACCTCTTAGGAAGGACAAGCACACATTAAATAGAAACTCACATATTTGAGTGTCTATGTGAGGGTCTTTTGTATTCATGGCTTGTGATTCTATATCTTCCTCCCTTGCTTTGGGGTTATCTGTCTGGTAGTTTGTTTTCCTTCGTTTCTAATCTTCTTATGTTTTGATCTGCTCTAGGTTTCCCAGATCCTTAAGTTAAGTTGGGTGCCCCTCTCTATGTCCTTCCTCCTCAACCTCATATACGATTTGAAAGTTGTTAAATGTTTTGTTTGGGGTTTGGGTTGAGGCATTGGTTGGTTTTCTTCTGGATTTCCTTTTGCTTGATACTTTGGTGAATGCTTCCTTATATGTTTCCTCTTTGCTTTTATCTACTAGGATCTCTGCATTCTTAGGACAATCTCAGAATAGATGGTCGTGCTCATGGCATTTCTTGCATCTAAATAGGATGTGTTCATAATCCAAGGTCTGTGTCCATTCATTGTCCTGGTAAAAGATGTTTATGGAGTTTGGATGATCCGAATTTATGTAGGAACACAATCAAATACATAAATACACATAAACACAGAGATGCAGCGGAAATAAGATTTCATTAATAACAAATGACTGAAATATGCTTATGGAAATAAACTAGCTAGGGCGCTGGTAGCTTATCTCTGAGAAGAGATGTGGCAACTACTGGCCTCTGAACTATGTTACAATGAGGCTCGAATGCCTATTATTATTGAGAAACAATGGAAAACCCTAAACATCCAAAGACCTAACCCTAGGAGATGAAACGCCAAGACTATGGGCCCCATTTGGGTAAGTTGGTACATCAACTTCTCGTGGACGTAACTTTGGCATACGATCTCTGTTTGACGCGTTCTATACCTCATTAGAAAGATCTATCCGAGGAATACAACTTTTGGGTGAGAAACATTGATCTATGATCCATGTTGCTCCCCGTTTTCCCAAAAAACATCGTTTAAGGCCTTAAAACAGCTCCGGAAGTTTAGGACCTGAAAAACTGCTAAAAATAGTAAACTGTGCGGAAACTAAAAAACTGAAAGAAGCAATGGTGGGGGTCCAAGTGGAATAGGTGGGTGGCCACCAATATCCACTTGGATCATTCCTCCCCCCTTAGGAAGCAATGGTCCCCATTGCGGTGAGTTCCTCCATGAGATGACGAAACTTCTGCTGAACTTGGTCCCTGGTGAGCCATTTGCCTTGGTGAAGGAGTTAGCCTGCTTTGACAACTCGATATAGCGGTATCCTTTGTTTTCGGGTGTGCTTGATCTGTGTATCCATGATCTGATCAGTTCTGGCTTGTTCCATGCAGTCTAGATTTAACTCTGTTGGTGTGAGTTGTTCTTCCATGTCAGATGTGTCTAGTAGAGGTGGAAAGTAGGGCCAAAGCCCATCCACATTGAACACTGGGTGCAGACCAAGGAATGGTGGAATGCTGAGCTCAAAGGCATTTTCCCCTATAGCCTTGGTGAGGGTGTATGGCCCATATCGGAGTGGACGAAGCTTGCGGTGGGGTCCAACAAGGCACTCCTTTTGCAAATGCAGCCACACTTTGTCGCCCACTTGGAAGTTGTGTGGCACCCGATGTTGATCATGTCGTTGCTTGTACTTAGCATTGGTTATGTCCAAGATGTCATGAACCTG
>JASDQU010712062.1:4071-17748 GCA_032191745.1 Picea mariana | reverse complement strand
ATCTACCTCTATGCAGGCCATTGCTCCAACTGCAGAGGGCTTTTTCATCGAGGAACCCCTCATAGTCGGACAAGAGGAAGCCTTTGCAGTACTAGAGAAATTTGTGGTGGAAGCAGAGGGAGAGGGTAACTCTCTCGTTCGGATTGGGGTGGTTGGCATGGGTGGAGCAGGCAAAGCCCTTCTTCTCAAGAGAGTCTTCAACAGCCAAAAGGTGAGGGATCTCTTCAGAGATGATTTATTGCTTTGGATCACTGTTTCCAATAATCCATCTTTTACAAATCTTAGAAGTGGACTCTGTGTGCAAATAGCCATGCTTACAAACATAGATTTAGATAGAAATAAGGGCGACGAATATGCAAAAATGTGGTTGAACCAGAGACTGCAGACACAGAGGTTTGCTTTATTTTTGGATGATGTATGGAGAGATGGTTCCAAATTGATGGAGGAATTAGGTCTGCTGCTATTAAACCACAGCTCCAACTCCAAAGTTATTGTGAGCTCGAGGGATCGCAGAGTCCTGTCAGAAATTGGAGTTGCAGAGACATCCACAATAAGAATGGGGGATTTGGTAGAAGAGGACAGCTGGCAATTGTTTTCTAATCATGCTTTTCCATATAACAATGGAAATCTGCCAGCAAATATAGATGAGAGAACAGCAAAGGATGTTTGTGCCACCTGTTGAGGGCTTCCACTTGCTATCAAAGTTATAGGGAGGGCAATGGCAGGCACAATTCATCCACAAGAGAGGGAAATGGCAGCCCAGAGGTTGCCCATCGCTGACAGGCACAAGCAGGCCGAGTCATCTCAAGTGTATGATCGCCTACGGTTGAGTTACGATGCACTTGGCAATCACAGCGTTAATTTGCAGTTGTGCTTTCTCTATGCAGCTGCCGCCTTCCGAGAAGACCAAATTATTCAGGTGGAATATCAGTTGGTTCCGTTGTGGATAGGAGAAGGGCTTCTTGCAGGGAAGATGAAGCCACAAGATGCAGTGTACGACCCATTGGATGAAGCCACAAGATGCAGTGTACGACCCAAGATAAAGAAGTTTCCCAAAGAATTTGGTGAAATTGGAGCATTTCCCTTGTTAGAGATACTTTCATTAGTTCGATTAAAAAAATTAGAGGAGTTGCCCTTTATACATGAGGGTGCAATGCCTTTATTTAAAATATTTACCTTAATGCAGTGTGAAGTCTTGAAGATGTTACCAGAGAGTTACTTGATTATCCAAAAACTCCAAAAAATACAAGTGTTTGGTTGTTCAATGGTATTGGAGAATTTAGAGAGAGTCAAAATAGAGAACAAAAAGGTAAAAGTGGTGAAAATGTCTAAAGACACAAAAGAATCTCTAAAGAGATATTGGCAAGTACATAACACCATCAAAGGTTGGGATTATAGTGAGTTTTGGTGTAATGAGTTTTTCATTTTCATGAATTATGTAAATAAAGTTGTATGAATGATGTCTTCTTAGACTTTTATAAATAAAGCTTTATGATTTATTTTTTTATATCAAAACTGTAATTTATATATTGTGATAACATTTGTATATTATCTTAAATAATTACAAATAACTAAAATACTTATTTTTAATAACTCTTTTATTTTAATGATAATATTTATATTATCTTAAATAATGAGAAATAAATAATATACTTAATACTTATTTTTAATAACTCTTTTATTTTAATGATAATATTTATATTATCTTAAATAATGAGAAATAAATAATATACTTATTTTCAATAATTGTTCAAAAATATTAAGTGTTAATAAATTAGTAGAAAATTTCAATATTATTTTATTTTTAATAAATTTATTAACTTTATTAAAATTATTTTATTTCATTTAAATAAAATAAATTATTATATAAAATAACAAGATGTTTATTTATTTAATATTATTTTTATTTTTTATAAATTTATCAACTTTACTAAAATTATTCTATTTCATTTAAATATAAATAATTTAATATACAATATGTTTATTTATTTAATATTTTTAATAAATTTCTTAAATAATTTGACATGTATCAAATAAATATTAACTTTAAATGTTAGTTCAACTAGTCATGACCAAACATGAGATCTCTCCCTTAGATTGGAGAAGTCAGAAAAAAAAAATCAAATAAATGTTATGCAACTTTAGATAATTGACATTATATTGGAAAAATGTTTTATTTAAGCCTAAAAACAATTGACATTATATTGGAAAAATGTTTTATCTAAGCCTAGAAACAATTGACATTATATTGGAAAAATGTTTGATATAAGCCTAGAAACAAAATAGCTCTATGTTTTGTCTCTTCAACCAATTGTATGGTCCACCATATTTAAACTTGCATAACATTCAATAAAAAATATATATGGTTATATTTATTCAATGGTTTAGTGGTTGGGATGAAGCATCATTATCTATGTCAGATACGTCTTATGGAATTCATGGTATAATAACCTCTAGAGCCCAATGCATACAAGAGGAGTAATAACTAAGTGTTACAATGGAGCAACAATCAAGATATGAAGAATGTAAAATCATTGATCTATATAGGTAATTTCATATTGTAACACTAAAGTTTTCGCCATGAAACATCACAATTCTCATTCAAATTTACTAACTAGTAGGTAAAATATTACAAAACAATAAAGGAATGTGTCAAAACATGTAATACTATAATCTTGAGCCATTAATAATTTTGTAGCAGACTATGTGGAAGAAAACTATGTGGAAGACATTGATTTTCTCAAGTTGTAAATTCAAGGCTTAATACCATGTTATTACATCAATTTAATATTCAACGAGCATGATACAATATTTCTGAGATGATATTAAAAATGATATAGCATCCCAGGATAGCCCCAAATGTAATTCCAAAAAAGGGAGTTATGATGTCCGCATTGAGATGATACTCCAAAGTTAGAAGGGGATTAGTCTATGAGACTTTACCCCAATGTTACAAGGAGGTTATTCTATGAGAATTTATGATAGTTGGACGTAACTACAAACCAATTGTGAGTTATTCACTCTATTCTTAGGATATTGCATCAATTTGTATAGGGTTTAGTTACAATATCAACAAAGTTTATCAATGGTGGTTTGTCATGTCAGTGAAATCAAGGCATTGATATTTCCCCTACTAAGGTTCAATTCTCACCAATGATAACTTGAGTGTGTTATTGTGTTAGCACAAACAACAATAGTTGGGCCTTGTTGGGCCCTTCGTTTTGTTGAATAGAAGTTGCGCACAACACATTGCAGCTTCATTTTGGAGAACATAAGTTGTGCAAGTTGTTGAGGAGCTAGACAACGGACAAAAAGAAAGAAACAAAAAGAAGATGGAAGGACAATGCAACATCAAGATTGAGGAAAGAAGTTGCAACAAGATCAAGAAGAAGAGAGAAATCTCGGGTTCTCAACCAGTAAACCTAAAGTTCAGATTATATATATGAGACTGATAGGATTGTAAAAGGTTGGATGTTATCGTTGTTGTTGTTGTTAGGCTAGAGTGTTGGGCTGAGATTAGTTTTGTTGTTAATATCATCATCATTGTTGTTGTTATTGTTGTTATGACAAGAGTCGATGTTATAATAGTCTATACTATTAGCATAGCTAAGTTTAGGAGATCTGGGTAAGAGCCAGACTATCAATGTAGCAGAGTTCTGTATCAATCTAGATGTAAAGGAGAAGAGATTGTACTATTGTCTCATATCTGAGGAAGAACATTCTCTGAGCACTTGTGTATGAGGACCAAGCTGTGAGAAGGACCTGATATGTTAATATAATTGGAGGCCTAAATTTTGAATATATATCCTGTGTATTTAGTCATAATGCATGAATGGAATGTTGTTTTGTATTGTATTTATGTCTGATATACCTAAATGCTTCTTTATGAATGGAAACACAACTTTGTTTCTTTATTCCTAGTTAGAAATTGTTCAGAAATGTTATAGGTTTATTCTATCTTGCGCAATACTACAATGAGTCTCGATAACTCCGAGGTATGTCTAGGTATTCTCCTTACCCTTCCCTCTCTTTCTTGTCTCAATTGCGCTTCGGGTGAGACTTCTTTCCTTCTGGGAAGATGAAAATTCTAGCGCTCTAGACTACTTCAATACCTTTTGTTGGTAACCTAAGAAGGACCCTGGTCTGAACACTTTTAGCCAATAAAATGTTTCTGTTGCCGGGAACTGTGTTTTAAAAGGGAACCTGTGAGTAGAATGCTTCCACGGATCTATAGATCTGAGATTCGACAATGGTGGGAACGAAATTGTGACGTCTTTATTTGGAAGGAAGTAGAGTTGTGAGGTAAAAGCAAGAGGAATACAAGAGATTCTATCTTTTACTTAGAAATATCGAGCGACCAGTATGAGATATTTTGGGTTAAATTTTTGGAAGAACTATTCCATTGGATAGATCAGCTCCAAGAAGCTCCAAAATTCCAAGAACGCATCAAGAAGAACTGTACTTGGAATACAAAGAAGATCACTACACTTCATCAGCTGGATCACCAGATCACGCAAGTAGTCAATTTCTGGGTTAATACGACTCTAGAGGGATACGTCATTGAATTCACGGTTGAGAATCACCAATATTTTTCACGAGCGGAAAAAATTTTCAAGAAAGGTGCACGTGACAGACTGTTGAGGGAAATTCCCCTATGGATCAAAGTATTCTTGATGTAGGAGGGGATGATACCTATTCCCTTGACTGAGATGGCAGCCTAAACAACTATGCTTGGGTAGGGTGATTTTGGGGTATGATCATGACCTGAGAAGGGGAAAGGGTTCTTTGACAAATGGGGGAAGATCAAGAAATGAAAAAAATAAACGAGTGAGCCTCAAGTAGAGTTGCCATTGTTGAGAAATGGTGGCGCGAAAAGTTAAAGAAAGCAGCAAAGCAATCCAAGGTGTTGCAGAACGAAATTGGATCAAGAGGAATAGATGAAAGAAAGAAGGAATAGTTAAGGAAGGTGAGAAGACAAGAAACACTAGCTAGTCTAAGATTACAACAGAGAGAAGAGAAGAGAGGAAGGAGTCCCCGGATGGGGGGACAAGAAGAAGAATGTGGAGAAGCAAGGGAAGATGAAGTAGGTCTGGACCTTGCGAGAGATCAAAAAGATTCAACCCTGATATCAGGAAACATCAGGAATCCGGAAGAGAAGGCCGCTCCAGAGGAAGAGAACGAGACCCCCCAAATCAAAGAAACCCTCCCAGAAGTCAGTGGAACCAACCCCAAATCACCCATCCCCTAGGTGTCCTCTATACCCATGGTAAATTATACACCGCCTACCTATGCTATTTCTATTCCATCGCATTCAGTTAGTCAAAATCAGTCTGTAAGGGTCAACGTTGGGAGGATATTGGGATCCCCAGGTATATCGAAACTAGGACTGTTAGGTTTCATTCTAATAGGAGCAGTGAGACCCACAATGGTTGGACATATGGGAGGATCGATCGCCCAATACCCAGTGTTATGGGGTAAATGGGACGAAGATGTAGAGCAACACTGGTTCTTATGTGAAGCCATCTGGAGGTCCAGAGGGACTCTCGATGCAAACAAGTTATTAGAGTTTTAGACTACCTTGAGGGGTCGTGCTCTCAAATGGTACATGAAGGCTATTGAACCAGGGGTGCTAGGACAAGCGTTCACCCTTGGCCAAGTGCGTTTGAAGTTCATCGCCGAATTCAAACTACCTCAGTCAGAGAAACAATCTCTCTCGGAGTTGTGGGAGATTCAACAAAGGGAAGGAGAATCTTCCTGGGAGTACAACCATAAATTTAAATATGTTATTGGGAGGTTAGCGCATCCAATTCATGAAGATCACCAAAGGGAATGGTACATCCAAGGATTACTACCTCTAACAAGAATTCCTTTAACACAATAGCGGATAGCCACATTAACAAATTCCTTGGAACAGTGGATGAAGATCGAAGCCATGGCAGGTTATCCAGGGAATCTGAGAATGACCAGGCCTCTAGTAGATGCAATTTTTTCGCAACTCCAGGGACAAATATCGATGCTAACAGAAAAGATTCAAGAATTAACCACACCAAGACTGGGACGACCTCAGGTTTGGTGCACAGGATGCTACACAGAAGGGAATTTGGCAAATGGATGTTAGTGCATGAGGGGAATGGGACCTCCTCACAATCTGATGGGACCCTCTTCAGGACCAATAGGAGGAGTTGTGCATGTGTCTGCAACTACACTAATTCCACACACCAGGGTTATAAAATACCTTCCCAGGTGCTCAAACTTTTCAGACAACTGAGTATTGTGAAATTTGTCGGACACATGGGCATGCACCGAGGCACTGTCCTATTATGCAGAAGTACAAAATGATGCCCAATACAATACACTATTATTTTTGTGCATCTACGACCCATGCTATGAATCAATGTAGAGCGTTGGATGCACTTGCTGATAGATTAGACTGGACAACATTTAGAGTAAATGAAAGGACTTGGAAGAGGCCAGGGAGGTGGGGATAGAGGTGGATTCATAGGAGGAAGAAATGGAGGTAGAGGGTTGAGCAGATGTTACAACTACAATGAATAAGGTCATTTGGCCAGAGACTGCTCTCACCCAAGATGACCATGGTGCTCTTACTGTAGGAACAATGGCCACACAACTGAATACTGCCCAGAACTGATCGTGAAATGGGAAGATCAGATTTGTCAATGAGGAGCTAATCTCATAAGATCAGAATTAAAAAGGGGAAGTGAGGGTTAGCTACCTAAGATTAACATTGTTACTCATGGAGGAGAAAAGACTAGGGAAAATGCAAACAGTCAACCCAAGATTCAGAAAGATTTTCCCAAAAATGACAGGTATGACCCTGTAAAACAAAAGTTATTTTTCAAAGATGCAATAGAAATATTTAAGAGTATCCCCACTCTGGAGATAATAGAGAATCATCCTAAAGTTGTGTCTCAAACTAACCTTGCGCAAGCCCTTACCTCACCACCATCACCTAAAAATTATGCAATTCCTAGGAGATGCCATGAACAGTCTCAAAGTGTAGTCAATCTTTGGTTTCAATTATTCTTTGATATCCTAGGGGATGACCAAATTACTGAGAAGTTGCGCAAAACCCTGTACCTAATATTGGGAAATGAGGGAACCCTAGAAGCCATAATAAGGACCAACCTACCTAAGAAGAAGAACCAAAAAATACAAAGAAGAAAGGTGTGAACAAGAAAAGAATTTAGGCTAGAAGCCTCGCTAGATGAGTTTGAAATAAAAGATGTCATGCTAGATTTGGGATTTGATGTCAAAATACTACCCAAAAAGACATGGGAAGCTTTGGGAAAACCTCAGTTAGTATATTCCCCCATCTAGTTGAGAATGGCAAACCAATACTGCATTTTCCCAGTAGGAAGGATGGAAAATGTGGAAATAGATGTTGCGGGAGTTAAGACCATAGTTGATTTTGAGACAATTGAAATCATGGGAGATAAGAATCCCTACCCTGATCGACATGGGATTGGTTGGGCATACGAAAAATATGTTATCATTGATCTAAAAAGAGACACCATGACATTTGAAGTAGATGGAATAAAACTAGTTCATCCCTTAGATCCAGGTTTAGGGCCTAGATGCACTGAACCAGTGGACCATAATATGGAGTCAAATCCTCTTGACCAATTATACACCATAACAGTAGGAACGAGACCATATTACATAAATCCTACTGCATACGGATCAGTAAGTTGGAGAAGCATACAATCTGTTGACGAGGATTCAGAAGTAGCGTTTGACAGTTGGTAGCAAGGTTCATATGAGTGATTCTCAAGACAATGCGCAAATGTCAGAGAAACAAGATGGATTGGAACTGAGGTCAGAGAACCCCCGGCGTATGATGGTACCTCATAGGTGCACACTTTTCTTGCCAGTATGGAAAAGAAAATAGTGATGGATCAAAGGATCCTTGTTCTTGAATTATCCTTACAAGATACACTCGCTAGATGGTGGGCCACCCATAAATCCTCAATTATGGAGTGGGAGGATGCAAAACAAGCCATCCGATGTCGATTCCAAAGGAGGGATCAACTGAAAGGAGAGATGAATTTATATCTTCAATATGCGCAACTGCTCGATGGACGATCTGACCCTAGGGTGCATATTGAACATTGCTTAGAGAAGTGGACAGTCATGAAAGTACCCTCTTACCTATGAGTTCACGTATTTCTCCACTCGTTGGGGCCTATTTTGAAATCTTGGTATATACATTAGGAGGCCAAAAGAAAAACGAACTGTTGGTAGACCTTACAAGAACGATTTTGCAAAGATTTATCCTTTACAAGTAAGTGACCTGAGCTTAACAAAGTCCTTCAAAGAATCAGGGAAATTATTTTTACTGACATTTGAAAAAGGAGATCAAGTCCAGTAGTATGTGATGATCATATTCATTTTCTTTAGTCTAGTCTGAGTCTTGAAATTGATAAGATAACTGTACCTTGCTGTAAATTTGAGAAAGACTTGGAAAACCATGATGATTTAGAAGAGCTTAGAAACTTAGACATTAAAGAAACAGAAGGCAGTAGACAAATCCAGGATACTATACCTAGTCACACCTGTAGCTCTTATAATCACCCACTGATGTTGCAGAAAGTTAATATAGGGAGTGCAGAGAATCCTAAGATAGATTCTATAGGAGACTACTGGGATGAGAAAACTATGAATGAAGTACATAACTTGTTGTGGGAGTATGAGGACTTGTTTTCGAAAACATTCTGATCATAACTCAAAGGTATAAAAGGAGCCATGGGAGAAATGAAAATTGAGTTGAAACCCGACTCAAGATCTGTGAAGCACAGACCATATCGACTTAATCCATGAATAAAAGAAAAGGTCAAGAAAGAAGTGGACAAAATTCTTGCGACGAGACTTATTTTCCCAATCGAAGAAGTAGAATGGATTATCCCCATATTTATCCAGAGTAATAAAGTTATAGAAGGAATTCAAGTTTGCGTGGACTACAAAAGTCTGAATTCTACATGCGTGAATTATTTGTTTCCAACACCTTTCATCAACGAGGTGTTAGATTAAGTTACGGGAAAAGAATCTTATTCGTTTATAGACAGGTTCTCAGGATATCATCAAGTCAGAATCATAGAGGAAGACAAGAATAAGACTACATTTAAAACCGAATGGGGATCATTCTCATATAACGTAATGCCCTTTGGTCTAAAAAATGCTCCTGCAGTTTTTTCTCAGATTGTGATAGCAGCATTTCGAGAGTTCATCCACAAGTTTGTAGAAGTCTATATGGATGATTGGACGAGGTACAACCTATTAAAAGATCATGTTAGGCTACTTTGGTTAATGTTTGATAGATGTTGTTAAATGCAGATATCTCTAAATCTAAGGAAGTGCATTTTCTATGTACCTCACGACAACCTATTAGGCCATATTGTATGCAAAGAAGGCGTCTTAGTAGAACCAACTAAAGTTGTGGTCATTCTGAACATGTCGCCACCTACAAGTGCCAAATTGTTGCACTCCACTTTGGGACATACAAGATATTACCATAGGTTCATCAGAAGATATGCAACTATCACCACACCCCTTGAGAAATTGCTGAAAAAGTATGAACTATTCCGATGGACACTAGAGTGTGAAAAAGAATTCAATATTCTCAAATAAAAACTAAGTACTACACCTATCTTGATATTTCCCAATTGGGAAATTGAGTTCCATGTACATGTGGATGCATCAGGCATCGACCTAAGATCCATTCTAGTGCAACCAGGGGAAGGAAATATGGACCACCCTATCTACTTTGCTAGCAGAAAACTATTGCAAGTTGAGCACAACTACACAACCACTGAAAGGGAAGGTCTAGCTATGATTTATGCATTACAAAAGTTTAGACACTACTTCTTAGGCTCTCATTTCAAGTTTTTTACTAACCATTCTGCATTAAAGTACCTAGTCAATAAACCAGTACTTGCAGGTGGCTGCTACTTTTTCAAGAGTTTTTGTTTCAAGTAATTGTCAAACTAAGAAGATGTAATGTCGGTCCAGATCACCTTTCCATATTGGAGTTAGGGGAAAGTAGTGGAACAATGGATGAACAACTCCCAGACGCAGACCTATTCCGGATTAAGGCCATCCCAGAGTATCTTGAAGACATTCCTCAGTACAAGGACCTACCCAGAAACTTAGTTCGCAATCCAAAAGTGACATATGGTGGTTTGTGCAGTAGACTATCAATTGATTTCCAGACAACTTTACAAATCGGGAGTCGACAACATCCTTAGGAGATGTGTCTTGAACCATGAAAGGTAGGTTATCCTTTGGGAATGCCACAATGGAGTTGCGGGAGGACATGTTGGAGGTAGAGACACTTCATAGAAGGTACTTCAAGATGGATTATGGTGGGATACACTATTTAAAGATGCTAAGGAATATGCTAGATCTTGTGACACCTTCCAAAGAGTAGGAAATTCGTCATGATGAGATGAATTACCCCTGCAGCTAGTCAAAGAACTTCAGGCATTTGAGAAGTGGGCTATTGATTTTATTGGACTGATCAACCCCACAGCTAAGAAATCAAAGTCTAGGTACATCATCACTTCAACTAATTATCGTACAAGATGGGCTGAAGCAAAGGCAATTCAATACTATTCTACATATACAACTGGTAGATTTATCTTCGAGAACATTATCACTTGGTTTGGATGTCATAGAAGTTTGACCAATGATCAAGGTAGTCAATTTATCAATAGTACAATTGCAACATTTACAACATAATTTCCTATACAACACCATAAGAGCAGTCCCTACCATCCATAAGCTAATGGTACAGTGGAGGCATTCAATAAAATTCTGGAAAGAGGACTAACAAAAGCATGTTGCATAAACATGGAAGACTGGGATGATAGAGTTCCAACAGTATTGTGGGCTTATAGGACTACCACGAAGAAGCTACACAAGTACACCCCATTTCAATGGGTCCATGGGAAAGAATCTATTGTACCCACATAATTTACTACCCCTAGTCTCTATATAGCATGGGCTACACACATGACATATCATGAATCGGTTGTGCAGAGGATTGCAGACTTGCAAGAACTTGAGGAAGCAAGATTTCTAGCAGATTTTCATCAGACAATTGAGAAAGCTTGGCATGACAGGCATATTACTTCCAAAATATTTATTCAAGGGAATAAGGCACTACTCTATGATATCCAATATCATGAATATCCAGGCAAGTTGCACATGCATTGGTTGGTTCCATTCATAGTTGCGAAATTCTGACAATCTGGTGCAGTCAGGCTAGCGCAACTGGATATCCTTCGGCCAGGATGGGTGAATGACGCATGCCTAAAAACATACATTTATTAGGCTTAAGACAAATCACGGTTTCTCCAGCCCAAAGGTGCATGTACAGTAGTTAGATTTTCATTTCCTGTAATTTATTTAATTCAGTTAATAACGTCAGAGTGTGCATTGAATGTGCCACAAAATATATTTTTTTTTAGTCTAAGCATTGCTTTTGCACAGAACTGCTTACTTAGCCGCACAGGATTAGAAGAGCCACCATTACATTAAATGATGTCATTTAATATGATGGGGACCCCCATTGTGGTCGAAGGGAGGGAGAATCCAAGCTAGATCACAGCCCATGTGCCACACTCATCTTGTCCAGTCATACACTTTCTGATAGCCATCGTAACCCTTCAAAACTTTCCGTTAAACCATAAAGGCGCGATATGTGCAAATACCATCGATATCCCCATCGTGATTCTCAGTCGTTAAAAATTTAAACCCTTCATCTCGACCATGTCCTTGTCAGTCCATTCATTAAAAGCCAAGATCACTAGATAACTCTTACCCCGTTATCCGTCCCGTCAGAAACCTATGCCTAAGATTGTGTTTATGACCTAATGATGAGTGTTTTTATGTGTGCTTACATAGATTTCCGGTTATCAAATTATAAGACCCCATGAACGCGCAGAGCGAGCACCATTGATTGTTGTTATCTACCCTCTGATTTTGAATTTTATGCAATCCCGCATACCCTGAGAGATTTTTCGTTCCCCTGCCATAAAGACGACCTTAACTCACCCAACTTATAAGCACCTCAAAGATAGCATGTCGGAAGAAACATGAGGCCAGAGTTCATCTCCCAAAGAAGCAATCCTAGATGAGCCATATGATCCTAGGATCGAGATCTTCAGGGATGTCAAGGGGAAGACAGAGAAAGTGAAACTTCTGGACCTTGATCTGATGGACCATGTATTGTTTCCACAGATGAACATTGTCATGTTCTGGGACTTTGTCTTGGATACACTAGGAAGAATGCAGATTTTCTCAAAGACAGAGTTCATTAACCTATTCAACTCCACAATCATGCACCTCATGGATTTATTGATTTTTGGGATCACTGGCGAGGTTGCGCGGTGCAAAAAGTTTCTGATAAGCCGAGTGCATGACAAAATCTTATGGCTCAACCAAATAGATCCAATTCATGTAGATGACATCCACCATCTCACCGGATTATATCTCGAGGGTGAAGGTGTTTCCAAAGGATTTCAAGGCGCAAGCAAGCACGGGAAGAAGAAAGGAGAAGTTAACCTATACGAGAAGTTCCACACATAGAGAGGTGGGCGAAAAATGAAGATTTACCTAATCATTCCAGAGACAACCTAGATACCATGCTATGTAATTGCGAACAAGGTCATGTGTTCCTACTACAAGTGAAAATGTACCGTAGACGCTCTTTAATTAGCTGACTTATACACAGAAAAAGCTATATTCCACTGGTGCAACTACCTACTAGAGGAACTCATGGTCGCTTGTGAGGAAGCTCAGGAGAAAGGTGGAAATTTCACATATGGATACCTACTAGTAGCGTTTGCAATGTGGAAATGGAATCCACCCATGGGAAGAAAGTTAGCACTGGGACACAAAGGTCTCTTGGAAAAAATGTTTGAGCCATGGAATGCACGGCCGGATCAGGAGAACATGGAGTTCAACAACACTGCCTTTGAAAAATGGTATACTCAGTTAATTGATGCAACTCAGCGATGGTGCATACCACAGGAGTTGTTGAACCTCAATACCCGAAACATAGCCTTTGGCCTAAATCGCCACAATACCCTCGTTTAGCCGAGGCATGCAAAGCTCGAAGACTTCCACTCCAAGTTTCTCCCCTTATACCTCGATGAGGAAGCATTTGATAAAGAAGTCATGTTGTGGACTAGCGTCAAGCAAAATCCACACAAATCTGGCATGCACTACCTCTTTCCTGCAAAACTCTTGAAGAAAAAGGGGCAGGAAGAAGGAGTAGGAACGAGTTCCAACCTAATAGAGAAGAAACAAAAGGTCCATATGTCGATAGACTCAGAAGATAGAGATGATGAAAAACCTATGGAATGGAAGAAGATGATGTTACCTATGTTTCCGCAGCTCCGAGACCAACCCGCTTTATTAGGAAAATATGTCAATGACTGTTGGAAAACTGAGAGGGGGGGTGAATCAGTTGTTACCGTGCTTAAACAATTATGCTTCTTTTAAACTCTTTGTAGAGACATTGAATGATGATCACAATAATGAAGGGAAATAAACAATGGCACTTTTAGCATCATTCACATATATGAGAAACACAGAGACATATATTTCCCAAGGAAACCCATGCAGGGTAAAAACCTCTTTTTCTTTATACGATAA
>JASDQU010712061.1:0-13505 GCA_032191745.1 Picea mariana | reverse complement strand
GCAAGCGTACAACTTCTTTTAAAAAGATATCAGCCACATCTGCTACTTTGTGGGTGGTCTTCAGTGGAATAAAATGGGTGGATTTGGTAAGCTTGTCCACCACCACCATGATTGAATCATGTTGCTTGCTTGTTCTGGGCAATCCTGTGATAAAATCCATTGTTACCACGTCCCATTTCCATTCAGGAATAGGTAAAGGTTGTAGCAACCCTGCTGGGTGCCTATGCTCCGCCTTAACCTTCTGGCACTCCATACATCTGGCGATGTATTCCACAATTTCTTTCTTCAAACCTGGCCAAAAATAATGGCCCTTGACTGCTGCCACAGTATTTTGATATCCAGGGTGTCTAGCATAAGCCACGTTATGCATCTCTTTTAGAATTGCTAGCTTCAATTCTTGGACATTAGGTACATACACCCTGTTTTATACAGAAGTAAACCATCAGTTCCCAAAGTGTAACTTTCCTGGGTTTGTGGTCTCTCATGCTGTTGTAGCTTTGCTACAAGTCTTTTGTACTGCAAATCGACATTTGCAGCTTCAAGAATTCTGTCTTTAATCTCAGTTCTGTACATGCTAATGGTTGTAGCATGTAATTCGTGCACTTTTCTGCTGAGTGCATCAGCCACCTTATTTTCTTTCCCTTTGATATGCTTGATATCAAAGTCATATTCGCACAGAAATCCCAGCCATCTAATTTTCCTGACATTTAAGGTTAGCTGATCAAATAAATACTTTAGACTATTATGGTCTGTTCTCAACTCAAATTTCTTGCCCATGAGGTAATGTCTCCATTTCCTGAAGGCGTGGACGATTGCTGCCAGCTCCAAATCATGAGTGGCATAATTCTTCTCATGCTCCTTCAACTTTCGGGATTCATAGAAAACTACAAATCCCTCTTGGTTGAGAACTCCTCCCAGCCCCTCCTTACATGCATCTGTGCACACTACGTAATCCTTGCTTGGATCAGAAATCTTCAGGATTGGAGCACTAGTGAGCAGCTGCTTCAATTGTTGGAAGCTGCTCTCACATTGTTCAGTCCACCGGAACTTCTTCTCCTTCCTTTGCAAGGAAGTGATAGCATGAGCTATCCTTGAAAATCTGGCTATGAACCTCTTATAATAACCTGCCAGACCCATAAAAGATCTAACTTCTGCCACATTTCTTGGTGTTGGACATTCTCGAATGGCCTATACCTTTTTAGGATCCACAACGATCCCTTCCTCTGATATAATGTGTCCCAAGTAATGGATCTGCTTTTGGTAAAATGAGCACTTGCTCAGTTTTTCATATAGCTGGTGTTCTCTCAACACCTGCAGCACTATTCTCAAGTGTTGCTCATGTTCTTCCTCTGTCTTGGAATACACCAAGATATCGTTCAAGAAGACTATGACAAACTTGTCCAGATAATTTCTGAACACTCCATTCATTAAGCACATAAAGACAGCATGCGTGTTGGACATTCCAAATGGCACCGCTGTGAACTCGTAATGACCATACCTTGTTCTAAAGGCGGTCTTGCCAATGTCCTCATCCTTTATTCTCACTTGGTGATATCAAGATCTAAGATCTATTTTTGAGAATATTTTCGCATCCTTCAACTGATCAAAAAGATCATCGATCCTTGGCAGAGGATACTTGTTTTTGACAGTGACTTTATTCAACTGCCGAAAGTCAATGCACAGCCTCAACGTCCCATCTTTCTTCTTCACAAATAGGACCGGGGCTCCCCACGGTGACACACTGGGGCAAATGTAACCTTTCTTTAGTAGCTCTTCGAGCTGTAGTTGCAACTCTTTTAGTTATGGCGTACTCATCCTATAAGGAGATTTCGAAACTGGAGCTATTCTAGTCATCAAATTTATAGAAAAATCGATGTCCCTCTTCGGAGGTAGTCCAGGAACCTCCTGAAACACGTCCTCAAACTCCTTGAGCACCCTGTGGTCTTCCATATTCGAGACCACATCTTGGAATACTTCTTCCACCCGGGCTGCAAATAATTGACAGCCTTTCCGGTAACATTTCTTCAGCTGCATGGCTGAGATTTCTCTAACAGCCACGGTTCTGGGAATTCCTTGGACTATTACCTGATTTCCTTCTTCATCCAGACATGTGAACCTCTTGTTATGACAATCCAGAAAGGCATGGTGTTGGTCCAACCAATCCATCCCAATTAAGAAATCATATGAGCCTAAAGGTAGAATGTTCAATTCAGCCTTAGTGCTCATTCCTTTCATGTCTACCGAATAGGACTTAACCAATTCAGTGACCTTCCTTTTGGTCCCTGTGGCTAACTGCACCAACCAAGACTTCTCATGTTTGCTCCTCGTTAGATGCAAACTTTCCACCACTCTAGGATCTACATAACTATGGCTAGCCCCTAAATCAATTAAAATAACAAGGGGTCGGTTGTTAATCATACCTTCCACTTCAATCATGTGCGATTGAAATTCTACTTGCTTGTTGTCCAAGGCTGCGTAGATCCTCGACATTCTGCTACCCATATCCTCCACTGTTTCAGCTTGCTGAACAGTATGTACAGTTCTTTCCTTACCATTTTTATGGGGACAATATCTATATTTGTGGTTTCCTTGACAGCCCCAACACTGAATGGGCATCAGTCTCTGCCATTGTACACCCTCTTCCGTCCTTCTCAGCTCACTAAACGATGGCTATCCCTGGTGACTGTTTCGGAAAAAGGAAGGCTTGGCTCCCTTCTGCCTCTGTTCTTTCTTAAACCTCTTCTGGTCATCCCAAGCCTTCCGAAAGGTAGGCTTTTCTTTTTGTTGTTCGTATAAGCATTTCACCCTTCTTATCGTTTCTTCCATAGTCTTAGGATCATCATATTGAATTTTGTCACCAATAGAAGGTGGCAGTCCACTCAGGCACCTCTGAATTTTAACAGCCTCGTCTTTGATAAATGGAACATACCTCAGCAGTTCCAGAAAACTTTTTTCATACTCATCCATGGTCATACTACCCAACTTGAGTTCGAAGAACTCCTTCATCTTTCTGTCATAGTATCTTTTAGTCAGGTATTTATTCTCGAAATACCTCTTAAATTACTTCCAAGTGACCTCTTTCTCTCTGATGTGCTGCACCTGCACAAACTGATCCCACCACATGGATGCTTTTCCTTTCAGTTGGTACATTGCAATTCTTCCTTCTGCATGGGCGGAATAATTCTGTAGTTGGAAGTATTTCTTCATGCCAAGCAACCAGGTCTCGTCATCTTCCTCCTTCTTATGTTCTCCATCGAATGTTGGAGGCTTAATCTTGTTCATCTCTCCTTTCAATTCCTCCCTTCCATATTTTTGATGTTTTCTGGTAGGGAATGGGCTTGAAATATTGTGTGTCTTACTATCAGAATGCCTTTGGGAGTGACTAAGATGTCGATTACCACTCCTCGACCTACCTCTTCTCCTATGGGTTCTGCGACTCTCTATCGTACTTGAGTCTCTTTCCTTCTCGAGTTTCTTCTATATTCTTTCCAGGCTCTTCAACATTTTTAAATTGAATTCACCTTGCCGATCCCGGATATTCATGATCTTTTGGCTATCAGCTAGGCGAGCTTGGGCATCTTCCTGTAATCTTTCGATGAGTTGCATCATATGTTATTCCTTATCCATCTCTTTTCCATGCCCATTGGAGTTCGATCCTTCGAATCCTAGGTTAACATCCTTTCCTTCCCATTCATCTTCCATTTCAGGGGTAGTCTGCACTCTTCCCCACTCCATACTCAGCATTGATTAACTGGAGTTCTGGCCTTCATTGAACTCTGCACATGCACTGTGCAATTGAATTTGAAATTTGTCAGGCCATTAAACTTTATGAACAATCCACAACATTTATAACTAATACGAATAAGAACGAAAGACATTTCAACTTCACAAAGTTTTTCTGAGCTATCTGGCTCTGCAATTTCTAGGACTTCGAAACTTCGGAATCTCGGTCCACAAAGATCCGACAGTTAAATATATGAAACCCTAGTCACCCTTTTCACAACTCGCGATCTCGCGAGTTCGTGAGTCTAAAACCCTCGACTCATTTCCTCTAACCGCCGATACCCGAGATGTGACAAGGGTATGGCTCTTTTCTTTGCTAATGCCCTCTCCACATGTAACCGTAGGCTAGGCTTAAAAGTCAGCGCCTCTCGCAACTCGCACCTTCGTGAGTGTGTGAGTCGAACTCTTGTGCCTTTTGTTGCGATCTTCCGAGACGCGATAGGTCAATGCTGAGCTGACTCCTCCCTTGACGGACTTCCACTACTCGAAACCTCGCAACCTCGCCGGTTGAACCATCGAGCTTTCACCCTCCTATTCCGTGAACCCCCGAGATGCGAGAATTCAATGGAGTGTCGACGCGTGTCCACTCGTCAACCACGCGGGTCCCACCTTATGCTTTGTCACGCGACCACATGAACCTCGTCTCTCGGCACTTCACGACTCGCGAATCCTAATGTCGATACTTCAGGACTTCTCGCGGTGAGATTCCGAGGCTTCGTGC
This sequence comes from Picea mariana, assembly GCA_032191745.1. Classification (NCBI taxonomy): domain Eukaryota; kingdom Viridiplantae; phylum Streptophyta; class Pinopsida; order Pinales; family Pinaceae; genus Picea; species Picea mariana. The sequence goes on along the minus strand of JASDQU010712061.1, from coordinate 9,001 downwards.
CACCTGTATTCCAATCACTAGCCTCGCTATGGCCCACACTGTCCTCCAACTATCGGGGTATCGTTTCTCGCAATCTCGCGACTCCTGTTGCCAAATTCTCAAGCCTTTTCTCGTGAGGCTTCGATACACGATCCCACGTGCGGATCCAATGGCTATATTCCTTCTCGCTTCTCGCGACTTAGTGAGTTTCAATGTCAAGCTCCCATGCACTTATCTCGTAAATCCATGAAATCATGAATTACTTTATCCTCCGGGCCCACAGCATAGCTGTCACCCTTCACCACCGTGGCAGGTGGTACGTTCATGAGGGTCCACGTCGCTTTCAACGATGTCATCGGGTCCCACCTCTCTCACTAAATCGGAGCTTTCGCCCCTAAATACTAAGGTTTAACCTTCGAGCATCTCCCGACAGATCCAATGGCTGTCGGGTTTTTCTGACTGAGATTTGACGGCTCAGACGGTTCCTAACCAATTCAGGATTTCACGTATCACAATTTCCACATTCCTGTGTATTTCAGAAGGAATTTTAATTCCTATGCACATTTTCCCAGATCCGACGGTCACGAGGGCTCGCCTTCCCTCCCAAATAGATCCTAAGGTTCTAACACCATTGGTGTAGAGACCTGTCTTCCCGTGGCCATAGACCACACCATCCTGCGGTTTCATAGCACCGCTATACCTCCTGAGCTTAATAAAAACTCGTCGAGTGTCCCCTTGGCACTTCGGAGCAAACCAGGGTCTGAAATTGGTCCTCCCGACTCAATTTCCCCTCGCATTCTCAGTCCCAAGACCGCTCCACTGACCCATCTAGGCTCAGTGTCGAAACCTTGGCTCTGATACCATCTTGTAGTGTACCTTTTGCTAAACCAAGGCTTATAACGCACAATATAACAATTGGTATACACTTACGTTTGATTTACATAACACATACGGTCCAGTATATATATGCACACCACATGCATTTAACAATTAAACACACTCAACACAGAGTATTCATATGAATTATTTCCATAATTAACAATTGATTTCACTTCATACTAATTCATATACACAGTGGAAAACATGATAATATATATATACAACACAGTCATACCAAACGTGACAAGAACATAGATAAACACTTATCTTGTAATAGTAGTGAAATCCACCAACCAAGTGCAGGCCTTCCACGAAACTCCCAGCCTTAGACCACACTGTTCATCATATCAACAGTGGGTCACCCTGGAGCTGGGACCGAACTCCACCCCAAGGCAAGGAATCCTAACTAGGCTGAGGTTACAGGGAAAACCACACTTAGAATCTGGAAGGATTCTTCCCAGGATGTCGTCTTACGCCCACTACTCCCAGACTCTTATTCCCCACATGCCTGTTCTGCCCGAGAGTATACACCTTCACAAGAACAGTCCATCGGTGCTACCCTTCCTCTATGGGCTTCGGCAATAGGCCGGATTAGGAAGTCTCAGAGCCTGAAGCTGGTGCTGGACACTCTCTAGAAGGAACCTCTTCCAACAACATCCACCTCCCTCACCTAGAGAGAGATCACACATAGGTACAATTACCACCCGCACTGGACAACAACTCATGCACTAATCCATATCTGCATGACCACTACAGTCAACTGGGAATACAGACTCAAACTTCTCAAACAAGCTTAGAAATGGTGGCAAGGTCTCATGGTGTTGATTTTCAGAATTGCGTGAGAAGCAATTTCCGCAGGGAATTTACACAGATTCACTGGTGCAGAACTGGAGGATGAATCGGGCTTTTTAGCAACTGAACATAGTCTTCTCTGCTCTCCCCCAACAGAGGGTGTACACGGGTTTTTCGGAGACATACCCAGGCTCTCTCCTTTTCCCCCCGGCAGAATGGCATTTCCCATCTGCCCTGCCTAGGATAGACTCACACTCTGGTGTCGGGAATGTGTGATAGACAATCCACGCAAGGGTCAACGCGGTTCAGACGTTTCAAAAGATGTATGAGGGTGTTTCTGCAGGGGTCAGATCTGTTCCTCCTGGCAGTCTGTGAGTCGAAATGGAGAAGAGAACCACCAACATGGCTCATCACGACTTTTATCGCATGGTCAGGGTTGACACTATCGCCCATGCGAATGCATGCGTTCCGGTAACGTGTGTGCTTCCCACCATTTGGAAATCACATGTCCTTTCAAAAAGGACTTAGGTTAAAACATATAATGCACATATCTTTTGGAATAATATTAAATATTATTCCCAAGGCTTAAGCCTTCTAGGCTCAACTCTTAGCCCCTTTTCCCACCTCCAGCCCTTAATTCCTTTCCCACTCTGTGGATGCTCAGTCCCCCTTCACTCATTCATCGTGGTCGGTCTGCACCTGGTGATGTTTATATTTTATTAATCATTCTGCATATATATATACAAATACATCAGCAGGCTCCTGGCCTTCAATACTTAGGCTCCCCGACCTAACAACACATAAGCCTACCAATTATACAAAACTTGGCTCACCAGCCTATAAAACAAAATTACAATTCCTTTCAAAACATGGTTTACAACGGGGTTAGGACTCGGGGACACTACATTCCTTCCCACTCATGAGAAGTATAGTATTTCTCGGTTCTGGCTTTACTTCTTTTTATTTAATTGGAAGTAGCATATGTGTTCTTCCATTTTTCTCCAAAGTATACATATTCATTTTCCCATCATGAACTACGTTCCTGTCATATTGTCATGGTCTGCCTAGCAATAAATGACATACATCCATAGGAATAACATCACAGAGTATTTTATCATTGTATCCCCCTATCTTGATGTAAACTAAGCATTGTTTGGTGACACTTACCTGATGTCCCTTCTGTAGCCATGAAACTTTGTATGGACTCGGATGATCAGTTGTCTCCAATTCTAGTTTCTCCACCATCTCGGTTGAAACGAGATTGTCTGTGCTTCCACTGTCCACAATAACCTTACATTTCCTGTCTTTGGTCTTGCATGTCGTTATGAACAGTCTCTTTCTTTGTGATGTGTCCTCCACCTCTTTCTCGGGTGTTAAGAGAACCTTACGCATCATCAATGACCTTCCGTCTTCTGCATATTCTGCCTCAGCATCTCGCCTCTGTGCCTCGGTGATGTGAGCTTCTCCTCCATCCTTCTTCCTATCTGGACAATCAACTTCCTTGTGTCCATTCTTTCCACACGTGAAGCATGTGATGACTCCACCTCTGCCTCTTCCTCTACCTCTAGTACGAGAAAATGTGTTATGATCAGCGTATCCTCCTCCCTGTTCTGTCTGCTGCCTTCGCTGTTCAGCGTGCTGGCCTCGCTGTGAACTTCCACCTCTTTCTGTTCTAGCCTGAGGCTTTTTCCAGTTGTCCTTGGATTTCTGGAACCTATCCTGGGAAACTGACTTACCTTTTGGTTGGCTCCTACCTCGGCCTCGCTGTGCTGGCTTACGGCTTAGCTTTTCTTCTACCTTCAACACCATTTGATACGCATCCTCCACCGTTCTGATGGTTGTCATACTCATCTCATCTTGGATATCATATCTTAAGCCATTCATATACCTGGCAACTTTTTCATCATTGCTCTCCCGATGAACTACTTTGATATTGAGCTTGTAGAATTCCTCAGTATATTCCTTTACTGTCATCAACTTCTGCCTCAAGTTCTACATTCTCTTGAACAATGTGATTTGATAATCCCTTGGGATGAACTTTGCCTTCATCTCCGCAATCATTCGATCCCATCTTTTGATCTTTTTCTTGTGCTTGGAAGGTCTATCTACTTGAAGCTCGTCCCACCATAATGCTGCATGTCCCTTCAATTTTGTGCCAGCATGCCTAACCTTTTTATCCTCTTCGATATCCTCGTAATCGAAGTAGGTGTCAAGAGCTCTAATCCAATCCAGAATCTCTTCTGCATCTAGGCTTCCTTCATAAGCTGGAATGTCCATCTTTGTTTTTGAACTCATCCAGACGATAGCTTTAATTAATCACTCATTGGTAGCATCTTTGGCTGCAACTTCTCCTTGTGGTTCAACTTCAACTTCACCTTCGGAGTCGCTCAGATCTCCAGCACTGGCTGTGCATCTCTGTGCTGCTTCCATATCTTCTAATCTCGCTCGGAGATCACGTATCTGCCTTTCCATTTTTGGCACTTGTGCTTGTCTTCCTCTTCCTCTCTGGTTTCCCCTATCCTCTGGATCGAGTGATTGTCTTTCTCTCCTCAGCGGCATGGTGAAATTTTCCTTTCTTCTCTGCTACAGAAAACAAAGAGATTTTGTCGCCCTGATACCACTTTGATGTGTATCAGAGTGCTCCTTCTCTTCTTCACTCCTCTTGTATGAAATATACAGACAATATATCCACTCTGATACCACACTGACACAAACGCACCACCCAGGGTACGTCCGCTCCCGCCAGGACCTTCTCTTCTCTAGGCCTGAAGAGCTGAATTACTCTTCAAATCCCTTATCGAGGCTCTTTTACACCCACAGGGCTCCTCTGACGATCTCCCTTTGTCCTATCGGGAAATCGGACTTCGCATATTCGCGAGTCTTGAACCCCAGATTTGGGTCTCCCAATATCCGATACCCGATGAAAGTTCCTCAACATTTTCCTTTGTTCTTTGTCAGGAATTTTCCCAATTAGGAAATCGACACTTGTGAGGTTGTGTATCACTTACCTCGCGGATCCCCGATTTTCGATCGACGAATGATACTCTCTACTCCCCTTAGCTCCCCCCGGCTGATTCTTTCGCATGTGACCTGCTGGTCCGCACGACCATAGTCTTCCCCCTATCGGAGCTTCGGACTTCGCGGAATTGAAAGGTGTGGAATTCACGCCCTTGGAATTCTTGAATTTCCAATTTCCGATGCCACCTGGCATTGACTCCTAACAGGGTTGACCTTCCAACACCTATCCTCCACTATGGTGCCTTTGGCCCACACCTCTATGGAAATCAGAAAATCACATTTCAGAATTTCACGACTTCTGTTACACAAATTCACAGACCCTTCCAAGTTCTGAACTCTGATATACGATGCCACCTGTCCTCCACTTGACAGCTAGGCTGTGGGACCGTCGCGTTTCAGGATTTCGTGACTTCTCCTGTCGTGAGTTTCCCATCACCAAGAATCCCAAAATGCTGAACCCTGAACTCTTTAATATCCTTGGACATGCGTCCTTCATATTTATAGTCCCGATTGCATCGGGAAATCATGGATCGTGATTTCGATGTACTCGAGTTTCACGACTCCAGAAACCCCGATATCCCGAACTCCGATTCTCCAGGATCATTCACCACGTGTCCCTGCTATTTGGATGGCCCTGATCAAATTGGGAAATCGCGGATCGTGATTCCTGTATGCAAGAGCTTCTTGCCTTTGGAAAACCCGATGCTCCAAACGCCGACTCGTCCAGATCTCCTGCCACACGTCCGGCCAAGATCAACGATTGAGATCCTTTCTCGGGATTTTGGGACTTTCAAGGTCTCGATTTTCAGCTTTATGAAAGCCTGATGATGCCAATATCCCAATGTCCCCTCTGGATTCTTCCTCTGCTTCTTCGAGCTTAAACCCTTCGCAACTCTCCCAAGATCTAACGACTGACAGGATTTCGTTGTCTTCCTCTACGAATCCTGACCGTCGATTCCTCCTCCCCGGGGATCTCTTGAGAGGCTAAATGTTCTTTCTCAGAACTGGCTCTTCTCTAGCGCCTACACTTGCAAACCCTGCTCGAACCTTTCTTCGACATGAGTTCCTATGCTCTCTGTGTTAACAATGTCATGAAGGTGCTATACCTCCTGAGCTTTTCCACTCTGATTCTTCAGAGGAATTTGCATGCACTCTTCGCGCTCGACGCTCAACGACTTCTCAAGTGTTGAATCCTCCTGACTCTGCACACTTTCTGCAGCAACAGTCTTTAATATCCTTTGCTCAGATTAACAACTGAGACTTCTTCTTTAGCCTGCGCACTCCTTGCATGGCTTCAACAACCCGTGTCCACTTTCTGGGCAAATGAGAACTAAAGTTAAACTACTAAGCCTTCATCAATGCACTCGTTGCGGATGAATTCAACTGCACACCTTGCAAGAATATCCTGGCTCAGATAGAGAAACAATTGAAACTCATTCTCTCCCCCTTTCAGACTTTAGGTTGAAACATGAAATCACATGCACATCATGTTCAAAGCAATGCATAACAAGAAAACAAACATTTTCGAGCATAGCATCAATACACAGAGAAAACAACACAAACCATGATCTTGAATCAAAGCTTCTTTCTATTAATCCAACTGCCTGTACATGGGTGTTCTTCACACAATATTCTCTGCTTGCTCCTCCCTTCTCCTGAATGCTTGATAATGTTACAATAATACAATGAGGGTGTCTATATCCGTTTTCCTTCCTTCCATCTAAAACTGTCTAATCTAGAAATAAATCCTACCTACCTACATTAACTAGATTAAATGCCTCCTATCTACTTTAGACAAGAGCGTATGGCTCAATGTATGATACAATATACAAAAGGCGCTCTTTCATAAATGGTTCATTGAAGGTTTGGCACTACAATCCCAAAGCACTTTTAAAAATTTGGGTTTTCTTATCCAGCTGATCTCTGCTTGATGTGCTGGCTCGTCTGATGAGTTGGCGATGCTCCTGCATCAACATTCAAAACGAAAGAGGGACTATATGAATGGCTTGTTATGCCATTTGTCTTAATGAATGCACCCAATTCTTTCATGAGGTTGATGAACAAAGTCCTGAAGGATTTCATTGGGAAATTCATCATTGTATATCTTGACGATATATTAATTTTCAGCAAGACAGAAGCAGAGAACTTAGAGCATTTTTCTGAAGTGATGAAGAGATTACAGCAAGAGAAATTGCTGATTAATATGAAGCAATCATCATTTATGAGGACATAACTCATTTATTTGGGTTTTGTTATCTCTGCAAATCAGTTAAAGATGGATCCGAAAAAGGTAGATACAATTAAGAATTGGCCATCGCCGAAAAATGTATTTGAAATTCGAAGCTTCCATGGTTTGGCTAGTTTCTACAGGAAATTCATCCAAAATTTTAGTGGAATTAGCGCACCAATGATGGATACAGTGAATAAAATACATAAGTCTTTTCATTGGACAGAAGAAGTAGAGAAGCGTTTCAATCTGCTGAAGAAGAAGATCACTGAGCAACCAATTCTTAGTTTTCCAAACTTTAGCAAGACATTCCAGGTCAAGTGTGACGTGAGTGGATTTGCAATTGGAGTGGTCTTGAGCCAAGGTGATAGGCCGATTGCATATTTCAGTGAGAAACTGAATGAATCGAAGATCAAGTACTCAACATATGACAAAGAATTCTACGCAAGCATACAAGCACTGAAGAAATGGAGACATTATTTGGTTCCTAAAGAGTTTGTTTTGTATAGTGATAATCACGCTTTACAATTCGTGACTCAATAGGAGAAGCTGAACCAAAATCATGCTAAATGGGTTGAATTCATGCAAAATTTTACTTTTGTGATTAAGCATATTTCTCAAACTACTAACAAAGTTGTTGATGCTTTGAGCAGAAAATGTTTGCTTATGCAGGAGTTCAGAGTCAAGACTTTAGGTTTTGATAACCTCAAAGAAATGTACAAGGATGACCCAGATTTTAAGGAAGCATATGAAGCGTCTGAGAATTCAATTCTCAAAGACAAAATCCAGTGGACCAAATACATGATCCAGAATGGATTATTATTCAGGGGCAATCAACTATGTATTCCAAAATGCTTCATGAGGGAGAATCTGTTGAAGGAAAAACAAAGTGGAGGATTGGTCGAACACTTTGGTCATGATAAGATGTTCTCAAAGTTGAATGGCTCATATTTTTGGCCAGGGATGAGGACAGATGTAAAATAATTTGTGGAGAGATGCAGGATTTGTCAGCACACAAAAGGGAAAAAGCAGAACGCAGGGTTATACTAGCCATTACCCATACTAGAAAGGTCGTGGGACACAGTGAGCATGGATTTTGTATTGGGACTACCAAGGACACAGAGAGGATATGATTCAATATTTGTGGTGGTAGACAGATTTTCCAAGATGGCACATTTCATACCATGCTAGAAAACCAATGACACAACTCATATTGCGAACTTGTTTTTCAAGGAAGTCGTCAGACTTCACGGCTTACCAAGGAGTATCATGTCTGATTGAGATACCAATTTCATAGGGCATTTCTAGAGGACCTTGTGGAAAAAGATGGGGACAAGTTTGTCTTTTAGCTCAACATATCATCCTCAAATGGATGGGTAGACAAAATTCATGAACAAAAGCTTGGGAGATTTGTTAAGAATCTTAGTGACTAAACACCACAGTCAATGGGATCACATTCTGCCATAGGCAGAATTTGCTTATAATGATTCACTTAACAGAAGAATAGGGCAAAGTCCATTCCAAATAGTATATGGAATGAAGCCAAGGGGAGTTTATGAATTGAAAGATGTGGAACAAGCTGAATTCAGAAGTGCTAGTGCAGAGGACTTTGCAAAAGTAATGAAGGAGCTTCACAGCCGAATTAAGGGGCGGTTGCAGAATTCAAGTCAAGAATACAAGCGCAGAGCATATCAACACAGGCGAGAACTTCAATTTGAATTTGGTGATTTTATTCTTGCACATATGAGAAAGGAAAGGTTCCCAAGGGGAACATATAACAAACTAAAGATGAAAAAGATTGGACCGTGTAGAGTCATAAAGAAATTTGGGACAAACGCATATGAGATTGAATTACCCGATGCGATCGGAATCTCACCGATATTCAATATTGTGGATTTTTACCCTTACAGAGCTGAATAAGCAGGAGCAGGAGAAGAACAAAAAGAAATTCAGTTGACAAAACAAATTCCTGTAGCTGAAAAGCCATAGAGGGAAAGCATAATTGACAAGAGGGTTAGTAAAAGGACCAGGAGGAAGGAGTATTTTGAATACTTGGTCAAATGGAAAGGACATCCAGTTGAAGATGCTAGTTGGGAAGATGAAGCA
>JASDQU010712060.1:3442-17774 GCA_032191745.1 Picea mariana | reverse complement strand
TATCCATACATTCATGTTAGAATTTATCCATACATTCATGTTAGATTTATCCATTGGTTAACCATAAACCTACACTGACAGATCCATAATATCTAGAGTACATAATAAAAATATTATACATACCTAAATGGTGATTTTTCAATTTATCAATTGAACATAAAAATTCATAAAACATTAAACATAACTAGAATTGATGGCTATATAAACTTATATGCTGAAAGGAGAAATCACACCTGATCTGATGAATTGGTCGACAATACAATTGGAATGGTGGGCCCCACATGTTTCTCTTCAGTTGTATGACCCTCTGTTAGTCTTGAGCTTCCCTCAATCGGCGAAGAAAGATCTTAAAGTACTTGCCAAAATCACTCAACCTCCATAAATATCTAAAAAATAAATACAAGTAATATTTGTAGCACATTATTTACGCTAAGATGCATTTTTATGAGTGTCAGAACATAATTGAATGAGCTCTTCTTGGTTTCGAGAATAATTTATTGGAGCCAGGCATCTAATATTTGATCAAATTGCCTCCCTTGATTTGAAGTAGCAGCAACGAAGTCAACATTGACTTTGTTGTTGCTCTGTTGGATCAAGGGAGGTTTGCTCCAAGATTAAATGGTTCCAATAAATTATTTTCTACTGAACAACTCCAACCACGTGAAGACAAAAGATCTTATGGACCCTCTCCCCCCCATCCTCCCCACCCCCCCTCACATCACTCTCAACTCCCCAATACCCAACATATAAATCTATTGCAATATTTATAGCAAAAACAAACATATATACATACCAATATTCACAATTGTTTACAATGAAATAAAACGTTTCCTTGATCCATTTGGAGTGAGCGGAACATGGTGAAAATATATTTTATATTAAATAATTATTAAAATATTCATGTACATCATTATTTAGTACTTTTAGTCGGCCTCTTCTTCTTAGCTCTATAGTTCCTAATCATTTCATTAATATCTACGTCTTCGTTCTCTGGGTGCTCTTCAAAATTTGATTGTGATTGCGTCCTCTCACATAGAGAACACATAGTCATGGGGTACTCACGATGTAATGGAGGCCGTTGTGATGAAGCATCACCTACAAAAGAAAAAAAAAATACAAAATTTAAATGGTCAGTTTTTAAATATCATTGAACTAGTTCAGTAATATTAAAAAAAACACTTGCAATGTCATTATTTACCTAGTGCACTGGTTGACACCGTTGGAATGGTTACCCACACATGCTCCTCTTCAACTGTATGAGCCTCAAGTACAACATTCTCTGCCATTGAGACCACAAACTTTATAAGGACGATCATAAATGTATATCTACGAAATTATTAAGTATATGATTAAAATATAGCCATATTACCATCATGTGCCAGCTCGGTTGTAGCACCATCATGGGGCTGCGCCCCCATGGAAAATTGGGACTGAATGAGATCAGAACCATCGTTTGGTTGCAAACTATTATCAACACACTACTCTCTAATACTAGTGCGTTCATTGACAGTGTTGCTCCCCTGATTAAAACAAAGTTGTAAATATTAATAATATCCAACATGATTGTATTATATTAATAATAAAGGTTAATGTGGATTGAATTGATTTACCTTATCCTGCAAATTGGTTCTTGGTATCTTCCCCAAGATTTTTTGGTGTTCAACTACCGCTTTATAGCCATACTTGTAACCAAGATGAAGATCTTCCTCTGTGGTTTCAGTACCAAACTCGCCACCCTGCATTGCATAAGAGTATGTATTCATAATTTTATTCTCTTCAATTACCTAAAAGTTTTAAGGCAATACAAATAAGATATTTAGGTACTTACAATTTATGACTGCAACTTCAAGTAGCCACCCTGGCCTAGCCTTTATTGGCCACATTTAGCAAGCCTTGATTTTTTGGCCTTTGACGTGTCATTCAACCTATCATCAAAAGTTTCAAGTATGTTAATATATACCACAATTTTATTTACATCTAAAAAAAATTGAAGGTATTCGATTGAAATTGTAATTTACCTTCTGGGACCAGAGGGTTTTTTTCCTTCATCTATCAATTTCTTCTCTTTTGCATCCTCAATGCGGGCCTTCCACTCCCTCTCTGGAATCATCAGAGGATGATTGTACCTATCATTTTGTTTCAATTGCTTCCTATATGTTTCTCGCGTATATTTTAAATATTGGTCATCTGTGGCAGTGGCCAAGGTCTTATTAAATGTATCTACACCAAAAAGGATTTCTAGATAATCCATCAATTCTTTTTTGAGGTTGGAATTCTGGGAATTCCACCTCTCCTGTATGGTGGGCCCAAAAATAAGCAAATTCATATTCTCCAAGGACCTGTAAAAATCATTGTTCCCTACATGCAAAATGATTATATGATTATTAATTTAAAAATAATAATTTAGATAATTTATATTTGTCTACATAGAGAACATGAAAAAAATAAAATTTTAAAAATTACCTAGGACTTTAACTTGCTTTAATTGAAGCCCTTCCTTATTGACCATAAAGGTTCCCTTAAGGGTCCCTATGTTGGTCACATGTCTTGCTTTAGGAAAAGAAGCCATATAGTTTGTCAAATCATTGGCCTCATCTCCATCACCACCTCTAGAGCCTACATGTGTGGTGTCTTCCTCGGTGTGCGTGTTGTGGCTCCCACCTAATGGTGTGGAAGGTGGAGATATGAATAGCTATGTCCTGGAAACTATATGAGGGCCTGTGTCGGGACCCTGTGGCATCTTTGCAACACCACTACTACTGATACCATGCATGTCGATGTCAGCAGGATCCAAAAATCTCTATATAATAAAGAAAACATTTTTTTCATTTAGATAATGTAAAAGTTAAAAATCAAGCTTTCATAATTGATCTTATGACATTAAAATAAAACCACTTGAAATTATGGTTATTACCTTATATGTATTAAGCCTTGTCATAACTTCTTTGATCCTTTCTTCAACCTCATGAGTTTGATATAGAATATCTAGCAAGTGAGCTAGTTCCTTGTTTCCTTTATTTATCTTTTTTCTAATTAAAACCATAGGGTCGGGGGATTCATACAAATCCATTTCTCCAAGCAAATCATAATCAACATCATGTCCCGATGAGTACATATTCGACAAAATAAATGATAATTCAGTTATGTAAACAAATAAAATAATTGATCGCCATAGAAATAAAATGCACATTAAATGTAATTCAGAAATTGTTGTTCATTTAACTGTTCTGAGGCCGATTTTGATTTACCACAATCATCCTGCCACATTACAGTAAAATTATAACCGTGATCATTATCATGAGAAATAAATTCAAATTTATGAGAAATTCAAATGTATGAGAAATTCAAATGTTGATAACAAAAATATGACACACTGAGTACTAAACAGATCGAAGCTCTCCAAATGGATTAACACTGTAAATAACATAATGAAAATCATAAAATATGAGTCATTGCTTACAGGTTGGGTAAATCAGTATACGTACCGCCCCCATAATAGCAACATCTGTATCTATTCGATTCAAATTGTAATCAATCAATAACTCTTCCCCTGCAGCTATTGATTTTATTGCACATATGAATACATGGTTTCCTTTACGCCCCTCAAATATGAAATTGGGTTGCTTATTTGTGGTCATGGATCGTGTACTGTTTATAAACCTTGAAATATTCCTCGTTTCTTTTGGCCTTCCATCAATATAGATAGTTTCTCCTTTATTTTGATCATTGTCTTTTAGTTGTATATAATTTGCAGCCAAGCAATATCTTCACATACTTTTTGTATATTGGACTATTCATATCCAATATTTGTAGATATAATAGGGTCCGACATACTCCATCAATTAATTTAATCCGTCGTAACAGACCTTTATGCCATCCATGGAAAATAGTCCCAAACCATGTAATGACAATAGAGCAATCTGGTATATCCTTTCGTTTAAACAAAAATCAATGTTTATTTTAGGAAGATCCTTGGGTACCCATTGTTTCACTATATGTTTTTACCTCAAGGGCACCTCGATGTCGTCTATTATCTCATCATCATAAGAACATGATCCCCCTTTCGCAAGAAAAAATTCCATGCGTCTATGGAATTTTATTCCGATCTTCTCACCTCTAGTTGATCTTCGCTTGTTAGACCTACTAGATGTCTCAATTTTCTCTATTCTACTTGAACTTCCCTCACTCAATGAAGGTAGATCTAACAAATACCTATTTTCTTGTATGTCATATAACACCATCAATGAAAGAAACATACAATCAATCAAGATGTAACACTAGTTCATTACTAGTATCCTATTAGTATCCCAGTAAGCTCATCATTATTACCATAGTGTTACCCTTTCACAATTGTATTATGCTCTATTTCTATTGGTATACTATATGGGAATTATAGGGGCATGTTTGGCGTCAAATGACATCAACACCAAGAAAGACAAAGAATTTTGAGATATTTTTAGTTTCTTACAAATTCATGTTCTATGACTCTCACTGTCTAGTTTTTTCCATATTTTTTAGCTTTGGACTTGAAATGGTTAGAGTGGGATAAGGGGCACTCGTATCATCTACTTTTTCCAATGAAAAATTGACCCAAAATCGATAAGAAGTATGCAAAAAATTATGATTCCACTTCTATGTTGGGAATTTTTCTCATGTAACTTTACCCTAAGAGTTTTTGGACAATTTAAAGACAACCCAAATCATGGTATTTCTGAAAAAAATGAACAAGAAAGGTGGAACTTTAACTCACCGAAAATACTACCCTCATCGAAAATATGAATATTATTTCAAATACATGAATATGTCAATACTAGACTACAATGCCTATATTGAACACTTAAGTGGACCCTAATAACACTGATAATACCAATGGAGATCACGACTAGGGAAGAGGGAACTAAGGTCGCTAAGGTGGAGGATTGTAAAGGCTAAGGCATGGGTGAAATTTATTGACAATGGGATAAGTGATGTTGTTGTTGTCCATTACCTTGACTCACTCCATCCAAAAAAGGATGATTTTTTTAATTACCTTGACTCACTCCATCCAAAAAGGACAAATGGGGCAAGCCCTTATTCAAAGGCCACAATTACATATTGGTCGGATTAATGGTGAATGGACATTGTGGCTAAGTCGACATTGCATGGGCTTCATTATGACATTTGTAATTTTCACAACTCCCAAGGTATCTTCACAAATCCTGAGTTCATTCACAACTCTTGATGCAATCTTATAACTCTCAAGGCATTGGTCAGAATGGCATAGGCAGTTTGGGGATATTCTTCATGCACATGGACCTCTCATTCCGTGCCACGTCAAAAATATTGGAGTGGTCAACTTGTTTGCGCATTTGGAGGCATGTGTCACATAGTTTGATGGATAACCTCCTTGGAAGATTCATTATGTAGCCATTGGGGATTATATTTAGCACATATGGACCCTCTTGGACTTTTGTTGACTTGAGTATATGATTGACATGATTTGAGAAGGAGGTTACACATTGGATACCTCACACATGACCATTGGAGCTTAATTTAGGGGATTCGTCCACTCTTGAGGGCTTCTACTCATTACTTGTTGGTATTTTTCACTTTGGGGAGCTGCGTGTCCACCTTGGAGGATAACTAAGAGGTTTTCATTTCCTACTTTGAGGAGTTGGTTGTGGATCTATCCACTTGGAGGATTTTGGAGGCTACATGTTTCACCTTTGACTCATCTTATTGCCTCTTTAATGGATGCATCCCACTCTCTTGGGACTATTTTGATTTGAGTATTGTACATGTGGCTTGACCACCTATTTATTTTACAAAAAATATTAGTTAGATGGATGAAATAATTCTTCACTCCTCCCCAAGCTAAATCTAAGTATTTCACATGAGATATTATTATTCTATTGTAAAGGGAGTTGAGCTAGACTCTATATAAGGAGTATAAATTCCTCATTTGTAGTCATCATTGTATTTTTGGAGCTTCCACTCCTTGGAGATTAATTGGCATATCTTTCTTGAAGCATATGGATGTATAATGGTTTTGTCTTTATGGACTTTGGTGTCAATTCTTGAAGCTCTTCTATATTGGTTTCTGTTTGGTGCATAAATATTGATTGTGAATTCTCAAGTCTTCTACAAACTACCAAGATCAATCCATTGAGGGTAAAAACTACCACTTTGAAGGAATACATTTTGGGGTAACTCCTCTCCTTCTTCCTTTGTTAGTTTGGGGTAACGCCTCTCCTCTATTTGATGCATTTCTTTGTCAATCCATTTTAGGAATCCTAGCAAGGGTATTGAGTACATTTGTGAAGCTATAGTTGATCTTGTTGGTGAATGTTTCTCCCATAAGGAACCATTCTTGTAGGGCCTTGGTATTCATTGTTAATATTGATTAGATAATGTTGAAATTACTAAGACAATTGAGAGGGGCGGAGGGGGGGGAATCAATTGTTATTGTGCTTAAACAATTTTAAGACTATTAAACCATTTTTAAATCTTCTCCAAGTAACCATCAATATTATACAAGATATGGACAACATAAATAATGAGCATAAGTCACACACAAGATATGCACAGAGACATATTTTCACAAGGAAACCCATAAAGGGAGAAAACCTCTTCTTCTTCGAAATGACAGATAGTCTTTTAAGTTCTATACATCATCTATATTTGAGCACCAACTCAATGTGAGGCTACTACCTCTGTTTTACAAGCTCCAACTTGTTGAGAGCACCAAATCTCTGATTTCTCTAGCACCCACTAGAAGGAAGCACCAACTCCCTGAGTGTTCCAGCACCAACTGGATGGAAGCACCTACTTCCACTTATACAAGCACCAACTTGCATATAGAAAACTCTGTGTTTTCCCAAGCACCACCATGCCACCCTGTTTTCTAGCCACAACTAGATGGAAGCTACAACTCCCAATATTCAAGCATCAACTTGAATATCAGAGGACCACATTCCTCCCTAGCACCACCCTACCTCCCTGATTATAAATAAATGACTGAATAACCAACAATACAGATATATCAATTCTTACCATTTCTTCATTGTTATGCAATTCTTCTCTACTTCACTATTCTTCTTCTTTGTTCATACTTGTCTTGACTTACTGTCTCTTTCTATCTATTCTTTCTCTCTTCTTCTCATGCTCTTTGATATGTGCACATTCTTCTCTCTTCACCTATTCTGTTATGTTAAGTTTTTTCTCCTCATCTCTGAGTTTTTCTTCACACTACGCATACTGTAATTTTACCTTTATACTGTTCAACTCATTTTTCAGTCAAAACAACCAACCTCACACAGTCACTGCATATCGCTCTTATTCTCTCCTACCAATTTAGTTACACCTCGAATCTCCAAGAAAAAATTGCCTCAACAACTGAATCGCCAAACGTTCAAGAACTATGATCTAGTTCTTGTAACTGAAATGTAACTGAACAATTAACCGTGAGGTGAGACAATAGCCCTTCGATAAAATTCCTAATTAACTAGCACCTTTGGATTAAATCCGCAGGGTCTTGCGTTTATTCCATATGACCACTGGTTGTGACCATGGGCTAAACAGAAAGTGATTTCGCGATTTCGCGTTTCGAAATTCTTGTAATGAGAGATCTCGACTTTCCCATGTCAATATCTATGAAATGGATCTTAGCTTCATGCTATCTCCTCCCTTAATCCTTCATCGATGTGACCATAAGTTATGACCAAGGGCCAAGCACAAGAGTGTTTCTGATTTTTCATTTTGGCGTTTCTGTCATGATTTGTTTCCAAAAACCTCGAATTGCAAAACTCCGAAATGGAGCTTAACTGTTAGATCCTTCCCTTATCGTGAACATGGATGGTGACCACAGCCAATTCCAAAAGGTTCTTCACGATTTTTCACTTTGGGACTCTTGTGATGAAGGGTCTCGACTCTCCATGTCGTGATCACCAAAATTCTGAAATGGAGCTTAACATTGTGAGCTTCTTCCCCTCACGTGACCATCGGTGGTAACCATAGGCTGCACCAAAAGGCACTTCAGGATTTTTTTGTGAGTCTCCTTGACTCCTCCAACTCTCGATATCCAAAAATCTGAAATGGAGCCAGATCAACGATCCACGCTCTCCCTTGATCAACGAATCAGATTGAATTTTGTTTTGTGTTTCGTGATTTCAAAGGATAGAGCTCCTCCTTCCTTTGACTTTCTAGTCAGCGAAAAGTTGACCTCTCACCACGTGTAGTCTACATCAAACGATCAGGATTGTTTATCACGATTTCGCATATCGCAAGTTTGAGGGGTTAGAGAACCTCATCCTTTTGTAATTCCCCATTTGTGAAATTCCAAAATAGATCCTTTGTCGTGCCCTGATCTTTCGCCACGTGTCCTTCTTGGATCAACGGTCCTCCTGCTTTCAGGATTTTGTAAGCCTGTTTCATCTTGTACTTAAATATCATGCTCCTTCTTCTGGATCCGATGATGTTCGGTCTTCCGACTTAGTTCTGAGGCCTGGGATTTGTTCTTCTCTTCTGGGCACTCCTCCTGTCTCAATTCAGATCTAAAAACCATCGGGAATTTGTTATGGGTGATCCAACGATCATTGTTTCTCCTCCTCTTGAGCTTACGCTTCTGATCTTTCCATGCCATCATTGTTGCGTGACTGATCGTGTTGATCTTCGCCATCAATGACAAACACGCACATGTTGCACATTGCCTTCTGTTTGTAAGTATGCCAACAATATCCCTCTTTGGAATTGATGGCAACCTTGACCTTGAAGAACCTGAGGAACTGCATTCCTGCTACTCTGTTTGTTCAACATCCAACCATACCACTGTAGCATATTCCATTACCACTCTTTCTCCCCCTTTGACATCAATGTCAAAGAAGAAACATGCTCCCCTGGAGCTGTTGCAATACATACTCCCACTGTCAACTATGAGCAGCTTAGAAATACAACAGATATTCAATAAGTACTCCCCCTGACTAGGTGAACAGATTAGACAAAAGAAGATATAACCCGCAACTTCTGATGAAGATTTCCAAAAGGGGTCACTACTAACGATTTAGTGAAGATATCAACTATCTGTTCTGTGGAAGGAATACAATTCAATTGAACAACTCTATTTGTAACTTGTTCTCTGAGAAAATGGTATTTTATTGGGATATGATTAGTCTTGGAATGAAAAACGGGATTCTTAGAGACACTAATGGCACTGGTGTTATAACAGTGAATTGTAATCGGATCAGTATAATTGACCTTCAAATCTGCAAGAGTTTGGATCATTCATAAAATCTGAGTGCAGCAAGTAGCAGGAGCAATGTACTATGCCTTTGTAGTTGATAAGGAAATAGATCCCTTCTTCTTACTAATCCATGCTACCAACGAGTCACCCAGGAAGAATTCACCTCCACTGGTTCTCTTTCTCTCATCCATACAATTTTCTCAATCAGCATCTGAATAAGCAGTTAACTAAAAATTCTGATTTCTAGGATACAACAAACCATAAGTCATTGTGCCCTTCAAGTATTTGAATATCCTTGTGACAACTACTAAATAAATTTGTTTAGGAGCAAACTGATAGCAACCTACCATTCCAACAGCTTGCATTATATTAGGAAGGGATGATGTGATGTACATAATACTACCTATCATTGATTGATATGTCCTTTGATCAACATCACGTGAAATATCATCTTTACTAAGCTTGCAACCAACCACCATAGGTGTGCTAATAGGATAAGAATCTTCCACCTGAAATTTCTTCAACATCTCTTACAAATATTTTTCTTGTGAGATAAATATTCCTGCAGAACTTTGATTTACTTGTAAGCCAATAAAGTATGATAGTTCTCCTATCATGGACATATCAAACTCTGTTTTCATAGATTTAGAAAACCATTGGACAGAGGATTCATTAATACAGCCAAAAATAATATCATCTACATAAACCAAAACAACTAGTAAATTATCACCTTAAGACTTAATGCAGAGATTGTTGTCAACAATACCTTTCTTGAACCCTTTGTCTTGTAAAAATTTGTCCAGTCTATAGTACCAAGCTCATGGTGCTTTTTTCAATCCATATAAATCCTTCTTCAACTTGGAAACATAATCAGGATTATCTGTCAATGAGAATGCTTCAAGTTTCTCCATATATACTTCTTCCTCTAGATCTCCATTAAGAAATTTTGACTTAACATCCATCTGATACACTTTAAAGTTCTTATGACGTGAATATGAAAGAAACATTATGATGGCTTCCAATATTGCCACTGGTGAAAAAGTTTCATCAAAATCCTGACCTTCAACTTCTGCATACCCTTTACAAACCAATATGGATTTATTTCTAACAACTTGTCCCTTTTCATTCATTTTATTCTTGAACACCCATTTGGAACCTATTACATTCTTATCTTTAGGTCTAGGAACAAGCTCCCAAGTATTGTTCTTCTCAGTCTGATCAAGCTCTTCATTCATAGCTCTAATCCAATCATCATGCTTGTTGGCTTCATAAAAAAATTTAAGTTCAATCATAGATATAAAAGCAACATGAGATTGTTCTGAGTCTTTAATCAATTTCCTTCTTGTCTGAACTCCTTTATTTATATCTCCAATAATCTGATTTTCAGGATGATTCTTACTAACAATTCTGAGAGGTGGTTTTCTTTCTTTTTGCTGATTAGTGTTAGCCTGAGTATTTGTATCTTCATTTGATTTAGATTTGTCTCTTTCTGATCCTTAGACTTGTTCATCTTCATCTTCAGCTATATCTTGTGTGCTTGGTTCAACACTGCTTACATTCCTGACTGGGATTTCTTCATCAACATTTATGTCGATACAATCAACCAATTTATGTAGCCTCTTATTGTAGCATCTGCATCCTTTAGTGTTTGTAGCATAGCCTAAGAAGATACCTTCATCAGCCTTGTCATCATATTTTCCAATATTTTCATCATTATTATTGATATAACATTTACTCCCAAAGACTTTAAAATGCTTGATTGAAGTAGGTCTTCCAAAACATAGTTCATAAGGAGTCTTGTCATTGTGTGGCCTGAGATGAGATTTGTTCAGGATATGAACAGTTGTATGAATTGCTTCCACCCAATATGTTTGAGCAATATTCTTTTCATTCATCATTGATCATTCATCATTGATCTTGCCATCTACTGAATTGATCTATTCTGCCTCTCAACTAATCCATTTTGTTGTGGAGCCCTTGGAATAGTGTATTCTCGTTTGATTCCATGTTTATCACATAACTCTTTGAAGTTCCATGAACTAAACTCTCCTCCTCTATCAAACCTTAATGTCTTCAATTTTTTCCTGTTTGATTTTCAGTTAGAGCTTTAAACACTTTGAATTTTTCAAATGCTTCAAATTTTTCCTTCAAAAAGGCAACCCATGTCATTCTAGAATAATCATCAATAATTAACATAAAATAGTTTTCTTTTCTTGTGCCTTCTTTTCTTTATGGTCCACATAAATCCATATGTACTAACTTGAGAGGTTATTTTGTTGAAGGAAAGTTTTTATATTTGAACTGTGTTCGAGTAAGCTTTCCTATCTAACAAGGTTTACAAACAGAGTCATATGGCTTTGATATATTTGGAAGACCTTTTACTGCCCCATTTTTCTTAATATTGATTATATGATCAAAATTTAGATGTCCAAGTCTCTAATTCCATAGCCAACTTTCATCATACTTTATTAAGTGGCATTCTTCTTTTTCTTCTTTTAACACATAGACATTGTTTTTTGTTCTTATCCCTTTTGCAACCAACTGTCCTGAATTCACTGACTTTATTTTACAATCTTTAAAAGTAAAAAAAACTTCACATCCTCGATCATAGACTTGATTGACACTAAGCAAATTATGTTTCAGACCATCTACAAATAACACATCTTGAGATTTCCTTTTGCCATTACTCAGACTTACCATTCCTTTACCTTTTATTTTTCCTGGTGCATCATTTCCAAAAGTTACATTCTCTGATTTGTTTTCACTTAGAGTTAGAAACTTACTTTTGTCTCCAGTCATATGTTTGGAACATCCACTGTCAATATACCAGGGATTCTTTTGTCTTTGGGATGATAACACTAATCCACACTGATCATCTTCTTTCTTTTTCCAAATCTTGAAATTTTTAGCAGTATGATTCAACTCTATCTTATAGTTCCTTAAGCAACAGTCTGCAGCTTTGTGTCCATAGTTATGGTAGTTGTAGCATTCTGGTTCACTGAATAACATATCATAGCAGTTGTTATGCTCATAACTATTGTTATGTTTCACCTGTGTCCTTCTCCCATCCACCACATGATTTATAGTTTGTGGTTGTTTGTTGCTTGGCTATCTCATTCTTTGTCGTGGAAGATAATTATTCCTTGCATAACTTGATTGCTCATATTTAAATCTTAAAGAACAAGTTATAGCTTTGTGGTCAAAGTTAGAACAGAAAAAACAATATCCATAGAAAAATCCTTTGTACCTAGAAAAGGACTGTCTTCTTTGAGCGGGTCGGTTTCTTTCATGCTGATAATTTCTCTGATCTACAAATTCGGTTCTGGTACTTTTTCCTTCATTCCTTCTTGGTGGTTTATTTTCTTTCTTTGTTTCTACAAAGTGGTTGTTGTCAATGATTATAGATTTGACAAAATTGATGGGTTTTGTATTACTTGGATGATCACTACTTGATCCTTCTTCATAGCCCAAGCCAGCTTTCAACTTTGGATTCCTTTGTTGATTTAGAATGGAGTTTAATCCTTCTAAAGCTTTAATACTTGACAGATTGTGGTGATACAATGCCTTAAACTTCTCCATTTCTTTTCTGGTTTTTACTATCTCTTCTTCTAAGGCTTCACACCTCACTTTCTTCTCTGATAATTTTTGTTTCAGAATGTCCTCTATTTTATTTGCCTCTTCTAACTCAACTTTTAGTAGAGAAAAGTCTCCATCGGGTTTTTTATCTTTCATTTTAAACTCCATCAACAATTGTTTTTGTTTTCTCTTCTTAAATCTGAGTCTGTCAATTTCTTCCAAGGCACTGATTAATTCACCTTCCATATCTACCACAGCTTCTTAATCATCCATTTCACCTCCTGTATGTTCATCATCAAGATATCCCATAGCCATAAGCATAAAATCGTTCACTTTGTCTTCACATGATGAATCACTATCTATGTCTTCTAAGGAATTGTCATTGTTTACACACAAACTTTTCTTTTTACTATATTTCTTAAATTTGTATTTCTTTTCATCATTAGAGTTCTGGTCCTTTTTCTGGTGAGTACACTTAGATGCAAAATTACCTATCTTACCACAGTTAAAAAATTTGAAGGGAAGCTTTCCTTGATATTTTCCTAATCCTTTCCTTAACCTTCTCACAAATTTTGCCTCAATATCATCTAATTTTGAATCAATATTCTTGTCTACTTTAAAAGATGTTTCTCTAGTAATGGATTTATCTTTGCTAATTCTCATTTCATATGCAATTAGAGTTCCCAGGATTTGATCAATGGATAGAGTTTTAAGATCATTTAGTTCTTCTATTGTAGGGACTTTTGGGTTAAATTTATCAAGAAGTGATCTTAAAATCTTCTGAACTAAAAATGATTCTTCAATCTTATCACCAAGACCCTTCATGGCATTCACAAGTTCTTCAACTCTTAAAAAATACTTGCTAACTGTTTCATCTTCATTCATCTTTATTTGTTCAAATTTCAATCTATATGTTTAAAGTTTGGCATCTTTTTACTTTCTCATTTCCTTCATAACTGCTAATAAGTTTATCCTACATTGCTTTGGCAGTTTCAAGATGCATCACCTTTACAAACTCAGCTTCAAAAAGTCCATTCAAGATAGAATTCATTCCCTTAGCATTAAATATAAACTCTAACTTATCACACTTGGAAGCTAGCACAACAGGCTTTGTATATCCAGTCTCTACTACATCCCAAACATCAACACCTAAGGCCATTAAATATGTTCTCATTCTAACCTTCCAGAAGGAAAAATTTGTTCCATCAAATAGAGGAGGCTTAGTGGTTGAAGTCCCTTCATGACTTGTCATGTTTAAGCTTATAGATCTACCTTTTAAATAAATGAACCCGCTCTGATACCAATTGTTGAAATTACTAAGACAACTAAGAAAGGGAGGGGTGAATTAGTTGTTACTGTGCTTAAACAATTTTAAGACTATTAAACCATTTTTTAATCTTCTCCAAGTAACCATCAATACTATACAAGATATGGAAAACATAAATAATGAGCATAAGTCTCACACAAGATATACACAGAGACATATTTTCACGAGGAAACCCATAAAGGGAGAAAACCTCTTCTTCTTCGAAATGATAG